>JAOEHY010034832.1:0-16266 GCA_025447955.1 Psilopsiagon aurifrons | reverse complement strand
AATATTTTTCTTGCCCCCCCCCCCCCCCCGAAACGTAAGGTGTAGAGGTATTTGATGTACTCTAAGTATCTTTAAAATAAAGGTAAATAATCTTCAAAAGAGTTTTGATATTGGAGTAAATTTCAAGAACACTTTTCACTATGTCTACATTGTACATAAAAATACAAAACACTTCTCCTGCTTTTGGTTTTTTCATTCATGTATTCAAAGAAACTAAAAAGCCCTAAAGAAACTGTTCTGCTCCCTTGTGTATATTATAATGCTGTAACAGCTGCTGAACCCTAATTAACAACATTTTCATCCAAGCCACATCCAGTAACAAGGCTATGGGGCATTTCTGGGGTAAGGAACTGATCAGGATGCATACTTGATACTGGAGCTGAAAAAAAAATTGAGAAGATACAGCTTTCATTTATGGATGTAATGAAAAAAAGAGTTTAGACTGCACTCAGTAGCTCAAAAGCATTAGGTGACAAGTAACAAAGTGTAAGTTTTTTAACACCTTTTGAACTCCATTTCACATTATGAACACTTCAACACTTAAGATATTTGAAACAAGAATAATGTAAATGACACTCTAAATCTTGCGGTGTCTAGGAGCAGCTAATTGCATACTGCTCAGTGGTCATAGTCCACCACTTGAGGGTTTGTGCCAAGAGACAGCACATAAGCACCTCTGTGTCTCCATTCCCAAATATTTAAATCTTCCATACTGAGAACAGCAGAGACAAGACTCAGCATTAGATTAGACCACTTCATTATCCTCATTTTGGCAGTTTGTTTTACCTCCAGTCCTCCAGCATTCCCTTGCACAGAAAATGTGGTTTTGTGCAAGGGAAAACCTGAGCAGAGGTTTAAATACACGTCTTCAGTCAAGCTTACTGCCTTTTCTGCTTATTCTGCTCAAGCAACAACTGACATTTGCAAAAGGGGGGATAAAGGGGAAGACAAGTACCATCTAAGCAGAGGGTTTTATTTGTGCAGAATATTACATTAAAAGAGCCTGGTAGCTATTAGTGATTAGTAATCTTCAATTACATTAATAGCCATATTTAAAAAAAAAAAGAATAGGCTATTCTCCAAGTCATGAAAAAGCCCTTTTAATTGTCAGCCCTGTTAGTCTAAAACAGCCTTCACCCTATTCATTCACCCTTATCATTCTGCAGTTTATAATTAAAGCGCTAATGCATAACAGAATTCTTTGATCTCAAAATAAAGAATTCTTTTACCAAAGAAATTAAGAACACAGCAGTTACAGGAAATTCAAATTTCCAAGTAAAAATTAAAAGGAAAAAAAAAAAGAAAAGTAATGAAATTAAGGAAAAACTATTTCTGTTGAATAAGAGAAAGTTAAAAACTTTCTGAGTAGGCATACTGGACTATGGAACAGTTGATCAAGTGGGAAAAGACCTTTCTCTTTGATAGTTAAATACAATCTAGGAAGAAAGGAAGTAAATGTGCTGCACCAGCAGGAATGAACTAAATGACCTCAAAGCTCTTTATCTTAAGCTAATGAGTAGAGGTAATTCATATGTCCTGAAGTCTAACTTCAATTAGCATGAGTTATCATAACGATTTGTAGTAGCTCATCCATGATATTTTATTTCCATTCTGATTTCATATTTTAGGGAAAAGATAGCCAGCAGCATGTTATGTCACAGAGTCTCTCTAAATTAATTCAAATAAAAAGAACTATGTGTAGTCACCTACACCATCTACAAGCATTACCTTAAGCACTCAAGGTCAGCAAAAATCTTTACATGTATTCTCATCTCTGTGTCTTACTGATTAAAGATTTTCTTACTGAAACCAGACTTTACCAGACTGAAACCAGGGAAATAAAAATTCTAGATCCAATTTTGGCTTTTAGTCTGCTAAGAAGAATCTACTGGGGTTGCTGGAGATTTAACTATGTGTTTCCCCATGCCAGGTTAGAAGACAGGTGCTAAAAAAAGCTGGTAAATAAAAGGGAGAGAATCAGCAGCTCAGCCAAATGCCACACTGATTATCTGCCAGTACTACCAGTCACTTCTGAAAATGGAACCTGAGCTTCAGAAAAAATTTCAAAAGCAACTACTGGCTCAAAGACAGAAGTGGGCACCAGGCAACCTTAGCTCTTATACTGTCATCCCTTCACTCACAATCTTTTTTTTGTTTTCTGTTAAAACCATGTGACTCAAGATCATCTTAAGTATTTCCTAGAAGACTTCTAAAAGCAAGATTTCTATTTCTGCTGCCTTTTGAGACACTATGAAAGTTAATATTACTGGAACAGACAGTAATTTTAAAGTTACTAGGTTTTCATTCTCAAAGCCACAGTTTAATCACTTTTAAGATCCAACTAGTTGCATAAGAATGAAAGTTCAGTCTACTACAACTACGAAAAATATGTTAAAATAGTCCAAGAAACCATAATGGCTCAGAAGACACTGCAGAATTTTACCACAATATATACTTCCCAATGCTTTGTTCCATTCTTCAGAAAATACAGGCAAATCACACACACAAAAAAAAAGTTTGGGCACATCCGACTTCACTAATTCATTGCTTGGCATAAGTTCAAGTAGTTTGGCAATGCTCAGACAAAGACTGCAGAGAAAAAATGGTCACTACTTTTTTTTTTTCCTTCCTAATAAAATTTCCAATGAATTAAAGAGGACTCTGAAAAACAATTTTCTTCTCTCAATATTAAGCTTTGGTTACGTTTTCTCCCAAAAGCTTCAACTGCTTCATGCATATAAATAGAAGTCTAAAGTTGGTAGAAAGCTTAATATCAAGGATGCACTTCCTGCGTCTCTATGAAAACTCAGGGAATTGTCCAAGCTGAGAATAGAAATGTTAAAGTACTGTCTTCAACTCTCATAACCTTTGGAACTTCACTGTTTTCTTTGCCTTTTCATGAAAATGATGAGTAATAACCTGTAAATCAAAGTAGTGTTATTTCTGCTTGTAAGGACTGTGATAGTATTACTTTGGGCAATTATATCTTTGCCTTCCAAAAGTACTAAAGCTCTAAGACATTTCACTAAAATCCCTTTCTGATAAGTACAATAAAAAGCATGAAGATATAAATAGCTTTAAATGCAATACTGGAAAGTCATGACAAGGAAGTATTTTAAGGCACAGAGGTGTTTTTTTATTGTTTCCACAATATTCTCAGAAAAGCAGCTCTATTTCTATAGTCTGTATCAGTGAAACAATTCAAGCTGAAATGTAAAAAAAGATGAAGGGTTTAAATGAAATTAAAACATATTGCAGCAGCATATGTCATAGCTTTACTAAGAGATATATGAAGCACATACACATTCTCCAGTAAACGGAAGCAAATTCTTCATTTCATATATGCTCATAATTATCTCAAACTTATATATGTCTCAATAGTAACTGAGACAAAGAAAGCACAATCAGCAAACAATCATACTGTTTTCCATTTTTGTGTTCACCAAGATTCTCGCTTCCTTGCTTTAGTTTCTAATTCAATGTTGAAGCATCTCAGTGACTATAAAAATTGTTCGGAATGAAGTCAGAACTTACTCATGGGCAAATATAAAATAACCTTCATAGAAAATGCAATGAGAAAAAAAAAATAAAATCAAAACTTACAGATTTGATATTACCTCAAATACTATGGATTTTGATAATGATGTTGTGTAAACAGTGCATGTGAGATGGCGGATATCTTCAAATAGCCAATAACCACAGTCAAACAGCACGCTAAGCATATCAGTGGCTACTTCTGGTAAAAAAAAAATTGCAGGTATACTACCGACACCACACAGAAAGCATCATATGACTTTCAGCTTTAGAAATATATTAAAATAGTTTATGTATCATAAACAAGTTCGCTTAAATTCAGTGTCGTGGGTCTGATTATTTGGGGATATCAGGTCTATGCTCAAGACTAGAATCTGGCAGTCAACAGAACTCCATCAACATAAAATAAAACAAAATGACCATGTTCAAGTCCTGAGGAGAATGCACTCCTAGTCTTCAGCTTCACCTCCCCCTAGAGAACTGGGACAGGCAGAGTTGCAGAGAGAAATGCCCATAAATAGCATCACTTCACTACCTCTGAATATACTGGAAAACAACTTTATGCACTCCAGTATTTTCTAAGGGTTTTCTATTTTATAAACTTTGTATATATTTGTAAGTATTGATCTCTTATGCTTTTAAAAGTCTACCAGGAAAACTTACCAGCAATTTATAGTGCATATAAAAGGAAGATGAAAAGTAGATTGTTAGCACTAACATATCATCTGTTTCTTGACAGGCTGAATGTGTAAGATATTAAATGGGACATAGATTTATAGCTCTTTATTTTGGAACTAGAGCTCAGTTCTTAAAAACATGCCCATGTAGCTAGTCTGATGTTACATGATTGCAATACAACTGTCCAAAGCTTGTCAGAATTTGGGTGCTTCTGCTAACATTAGATGTTTTCTTCAGCAGGCAAGGAAATAATTTTTCTTGTCCATATCCTACTGCTGAGTAAGTCAACAGTAAAGGGCTTCCAACTCACAGGACATGTCTTTTCCGGAGGTCTGCTTATGTGGGCTGAAGTGCATCGGCCAAGTACCCTTTAAAAAGTTCTCCACACTCCTGCAACATGGCTGGGAAAAGAAGCGATAGCAAAGCCCAGCAGAAGACATGAAGAGGAGAAGAATTACAACTTCCAGGGATGGGCAGAGTTTTACTTTTCAGAAAAGATTCCAAATCTCTTCTATGACAGCTAGTCAATGAGAGACGGATGATATAACTCTTAACAGTATGATGAGACAAAAGCACTTGCTGTAGATTCAGACATTGACTGTACCCAAGTATCTTAAAGATTTATTATTTTTTTTGTTTCATTAAGAAAAACAAATGTCTGGAGTATCCTTGTCCTTTCCTGGCAAATACAGATTAAGTAAAATATGTGTCAGATAAACAGAAACAAGATTTAAACTGAATTCTGTCATTAAAAATTCATCTGTTAACTAGATATTGAAATTCAGAAGAAAAAAACGCTCTCTGAGGTAGACTGCAATCAAATGTTTTAGAGTGATGCTGTGATGCTTGGTGTGATGTGATGTTTGGTGTGGCAGCATCCACACAAACACGGTCCATATTATGAAAATGGATGTTGACACATTATTTCTCATTTCGTATCTTTTCACAGGTGTGATAACAAGGTGCTCTGAGAAATAATTTGTGTAGTGCAGGTCACAAACTATCTTGTTTTGGATACACTCTGCAGGGATGTGTGCAGTTTGGTAATAATGTTTAGAAGTAGATGGGGAGTGCATAATAAAGAAACAAATACTATCATAATCTCATTAGGATCTCATGTGAGGCTCCCGTGAGCTACAAGTTCGTTCAGTTTATCTCAAGAAAAAAGGAAGAAAAAAGATTAAAATTATCCTTATATATGTCAGTCAAAAGGATTGCACTGGCTGGAACATCAGGTTCAGAAGATAATTCATGTCAGTTAAGACAGAATCTGTCTGTGGCCCCAATTTCTTTATCACTTTTAGACTAGACGATATTTATGTAAAGGCCCAACCTGACCCTACAAATTACACCAAAAATCAAACTGTGCAATACAAAGTTGTTTAGTTAATAATTCCAACATGCATTTCTCTTTATGTGCTATTTTCTTAGCTGAGAAGTACTTTCATTGGGATCACAGTTTCAGAAAAGATAAATGGCATTCAAATTTGTATTGGCCAGGGAGAGCAGGCCTGACATTCAATCTTAAGGCATTTCCTTATTTGGCTGCTTGAAAATTATCAAAATTTCAAAATTCTGGTGATCTATCTGAGATTCTTCTTCAGGCTATGTTCATTTATAATCAAATTTACTG
This sequence comes from Psilopsiagon aurifrons, assembly GCA_025447955.1. Taxonomy (NCBI): domain Eukaryota; kingdom Metazoa; phylum Chordata; class Aves; order Psittaciformes; family Psittacidae; genus Psilopsiagon; species Psilopsiagon aurifrons. Next base: position 10,421 of record JAOEHY010034832.1, on the reverse strand, counting down.
CTCTCTGTTCCAGTCACCTAGTACAGAAGTACTCTCCTGATTCACTTTTTTCATGTAGCTATGTTTTGCCATAGTTGCTAAACTAAACAGCACGTTGTATCAGATCTTTGATTCTAAGAGACATAACTGTTTAAATGTGCTTACAGAATTTTACAATCTCTTAACTCATTATCATGTTGCCTTTTTTTCTGTTGTTTTTGTTACAACACAGCTGTTAGGAATGGTGACTGCTAATATTTGAGACTGCATGAGTTTTTTTTCTTATGTCAAAACGAAAGTATTGATCATTTGAGATCAGAGCACTGCTCTAGTACCACAGCTTTTTCTTCAAGAAGGCATTTAACATGAACATGGAACATGGCTGAACAGAAACACGGCCATTTCAAGGAGCTTTTAAGCATTGTGTACTGTGGTTTCAGGCTGGGACCTACAACAATCATCTACTCCAACTGCTTCATCACTTCAGGACTGACCAAGTTAAAGCATGTTATTAAGGCCATTGTCCAAATACCCCTTCAACACTGACAGGTGTGGGGCATCGAACACCTCTCCAGGAATCCTACTTCAGCGTCTCATGACCCTCTTGGTAAAGAAATGCTTCCTAAGGTCCAGTCTGAACCTTCCCTGGTGCAGCTTTGAACCACTCCTACATGTCCTACCACTGGATTACCATGGAGAAAAGATCAGCTCCTCCCTCTCCATTTCCCCTCCTCAGGAATGTGTAAAAAGCAATAAGGTTGCCCCTCAGTCCCTTTTTCTCCACAGCAGACAAACCTGATGTCCTTAGCTGCTCCTTATAGTACATTCCTTCCAGCCCTTTCACTATCTTTGTCCTTCTGCTTACAGTCCTCTTCTTGGCTACCCAAACTAGGAAAGTGAAAAAACTAAATGGCTATACAGGGTCATCTCTTCTTCATATCTGATAAACTGGCTGTAGAAAATTATTAGCTGGCAGTGCCATTCAAGCCAAAACAATACATCTTTGAGGATATCAATGTATCTAATAAAATTGGAAGATGGAAATCTGCCTTCTCAGAGTTCACTTCTCATTAACTCACCATAAATACTGCCACCACCAAAATGGGAAAGCATTTTCAGGAATTTCATTAAAATATGTACTTCCTTAAGAGTCAAGTAATGCATATATTCAGCAAATACTGTCTAAATGGATTTACTAATCCTAAAGCATATTTACAAACCCTGCAACAGATCGATAAAAAATATAACAGATATTAAAATCTCAACAACAAATCCTAAATAGGGTTTTGATCAAGGCATTTTTCATGTGCACTTTACAGGAATAAGCACTAGATTTATTTCTAAAGCACAGTCTTGGGGCTCAGCATTTAGCAGCAAAATTTCAAATACAGTCCTTACACATTAACTCTCAATTAGGTATTACAAATTCCAACCAGAACTTCCACAGTGAGTTCCTGAAGTCCAGATGTAATAACAAGCTTCACAAAAGGTTCTGTAATCTCTTCCTCACATCCTCCTTTAAACTACAGAATAAATCACATTGCAGCCACAAAGCACCCTAATTTTTTTGAAAAGTAGCAATTTGTTATTATTTGTCATGTTTAGCCAAGATACTTTAACAATTCCACTGAAATAACAACAGACAGGGAAACGACTTCTTAAATTTAAGGCATGTATTTTAAGTAGACCTAAGAATCAACTTGCAATAGTTTATGTAAAGAAGTAATCTTCCCTGGGCCAATTTTAACACCCTTTCAGTTCAAATTTTAAAGCCTATCAAAAATTATGCTCTTGCTGAAATAACTGCTTCTATGCTACTCTATTCATGCACTTCTCAGTCTCATCCTTGCACAGGCACTAAAGCTTGTAAGGCAAATCAGCACTGAAAGCTAAAAACAAAACAAACCTCCAAAGCAAAACCAGAATATAAACCAAATGACTACTTTTCAGTCCATTGATCTTAATCCTTCTCATTCTGCGACAGCATTCAGATTGGCTTAGGGGAGCTGTGAAACTAGAAAGTCAGCAGCATTCGACTGTTGGATACTTCTGATGATCTTCATTGTTATGTTAGCTTCAAAATCTTTAGAAAATCCAGTTCCAATAGCAGGTGCTAAAAACTTGACATTCAGCTTAGAGTTTGATGGAATGTAGGTGACAGGCAGAGAAGGTGTAGCAAATCAGAAGTGGTGTATCAAAGACAGGGGGAAGAAAGCATTTATTACTTCAAGAAGTTTTTACTTTTTCCAACATACTTCCAAAACCAGGAAAAAAGTTGAACTGAAAATTTACATTACTATAGTGATCTTCCACGGTAAAAAAATTATATTAAAACCAAGCTGTGTAACAGTAAGACTTTCAAGTTCACTACACCTTTCTTTAAGTACTTATATAAATTAAGTTTTGCTTTAATTATATTTTTACATATTTCTTTATATTATACATGGACTTTATGAAAAAACTCATTTGCCACAATCAAAGATCAGTGTGCTGAGGCACAAACTCTCCTCATACTAGGGCATGTTCTCCATATCAAGTGATAATGGAGAAAAAGGAATTTAATCTTTTTTTACATTCATTTAATCAATTTTGCTGTCTTACGATACCTGAAACTTCTGTAGCAGAGTACTTATTCCACTGAGCTTAATCAAGCTTTTAGTTGCACAAATGTAAGTATCTAGTGTTTTGTCTTCAGAAATGTTCCACTGCTTCCTTTTAAGCTTCAGGACTGAATTCCCCTCTCAAGTGCAGCAATATCAATGTGGCACAGTGCTGGATGATTACTGTTAGGATGCAGAATATGGCTTATAATTTAGTTCTCAAATATGCCTTACATTCACAAAGCAGAATAAAACTACAAATTTCTTTCAAAAAATAATGAATTACATATTTCCAGCTGTGGCCTCTCATTTTGCACCTGAAAATCTGAGAGTGCATCTCTTATGGGCTCATACGCTTTTTGAGCAACTAAAAATCTGACCAACATTTTTCATTATATGCACACTTCATGAGACCATTGGCTCCTATGGTGGCTGAAGCCATAGTGAGCTCCACTGAAGTACATTGAATGAGTACTATAAGGGAATTAGATCTCTGCTCATCCGTTTAAATCAGGTTCATTTAGCTGACAGGACACTAATCTGTTTTAAAATTCCTCAAGAAAACAACCTACAGAGAAAAAAAAAAATAAAATGATGCAATCTCCACCTTTGTGTTCTGAAGCTGTTTAAAAAAATGAAGGCAATAAATCCCTTAGAATCATGGAGCAGTGCAATAGTATGCTAATTTGTACAAAAGCCAGTGGGTTTTTGTTGCCTTGGATATTCTGGGATGTTCAACGAAACGTCTACCAGTTCATATACTGTGCAACTGTAAGTATACTGAGCTAGAAAACTGAGCTTTTGTGGATTTGAGTATTATCAAAAAATATTTTTGTAATTGTTTTACATATAAAATATGTTATGAAAATATAGAAAACATCACTGAGCCTTTAGCAACATCTCTTTTTTCTGTCAAAGTATTTGAATTCTGTGAACAGAGAGTGTGTGTGTATACACAGCTCAATTAAGCAAGTGGAAGCATGATTTTGGCAAAAAAGTGTTTGAATTTTAAAAAAAAATAAAAAAAAAAATTTTAAACCCAAAATTCATTGGTGGGGGGGAAACCAACCCGTGATATCAGTGGTTGTGTTTTGGGTGGCAGTTTTTACAAATTGAGCTAGTAATCAATAAAGGAAGGTCATTTTGCTGAAAGTCACTGCCCAAATTTTCCCCAGGTTATTTTACTATCAGAACTTTAGAAAATTTATCCAAGATGATGTAAAATCTGTAAGGTTGCCCTCCTTCAAATTAAAAAAGTTGTGCCTATGCAATACTGTTGATTAGAAAGGAAGGGTGTTTTAGTGTAACAAGATGTCATATTTCTTCTGAAAGGATTAAAATCAGTTTGTATTCAACTATTTTCATAGTTAATTTAATTATATGTTTGAAAAAAGTATTCATTTCTGACAATGCTGATTGTATTATCCTTAGTACATGTCAATTTTCATCTTACCTTGATTGTGCAGCCGATTTTTTTTTTATTGGATGCTCTGAAATTCCAGTGAGCTTTCATGAATTTTGATGGATTAACCATAGTATTCTCCCTTTCCAGGCAAGTTTGAGATAAATGGCAGGAAAGCCTATGACCTTTGGGCAAATTACTCTCCTTTACTGCAATATATATTGATGAATTGTGTCAGCATGCATTTACATATTTGTCATTACCCAAATAGTAAACCCCACACATTTCTGGCTCCATCAGAATGAAAGGAGGGTACCACATATTAGTAACAAAGGTATTGCAAAGTTCATAATTAATTAAATGGGGAAAAAAAAATCTTGAAATTTGAAGTCAGAAGCAAAATTATTGCTATTCATTTCGCCATTTAAGAATTAAAACTATTTTGTCACAAACAGTTTCATTCTTCTAAAGACATAATTACATGCATTTTGATGGATCATATCTCATGGTAGCTAAATGAAGATTATTTTACTGCTTATTTGTAAAAATTTCAAGCAGATTAAGTAGAAATTTATCATTTCCTCAGAATACACACATGCATTATCAGTGTACACCTGCTACTCATATATCTGAGCAACAAAATAAATGGGCTGTCCTTTCATCTACTGAAAAAACCAAGAAGTCTCTGTGACTGAAGAATTATCACATAACTGTAAGAAAACACTACTTTTTCAAGAATGATTCTTCAAAGGAAGTATCACTCAGGACAAAAAATTTCTTTAAAATAAGGTTAAAAAAATAAGGTCAACCTCTATTTCTACTTAATCATATTATTTGTAGATGAGAAAAAGGCTGCAGCATACTAGAATATACTATTCTGCTACTCCACAAAAAAACTGTATCCTTCTTTCCTTCTATCCTTTTGAAATCTTGCATTTCCCTTATTGGTTACTGAACAGTTTTCTTAAAGCATTTTTAGCTCCAAAAGCTCTACTCTGTAATATTAGTCTACATTTTGGACTAAAATTACTTCAATAGATAATACAGATGCTGTGTCTTTTAAAATCAGTGTTATATCTGCATGGTTGGAATTAGGCTGCAATTTATGAAACTCCTGGCCACTAGTTTTACAAGAAGGCATTAAAATAAAAAATAGCTTTGTAGCTAGTATAACTCTGCTTATGAAATAGAAATATCATTTCCACTGTAGGAAAATACATCTTTTATATTGCTTTGGCTTTATGGTTAGTTTGCTACATATAGTATCCAGCCTGTGGCTCAAGGAACTGCTTGCCAGCCATGACTCCTATTGTTTGACTAAATCTCGTGCACGTTATGTCAACACATGGGCTTGAATCTATTCTATTGGACTCAAATTGAAATGGAAAGGATCACACTTGAACTTGTAAGTCTCGAAGGCAAAACTGACCAGTGGAAGTCTAGTCTTTTTTACCTCTGCCCCTTCCTGCTGTCCAAGCAGGAATACCCTAAACTACCATGTGGCTCTGGCAGCCAGAAAGCCCTATTCGGTCATTAAACAGTGACCTTTATTCAGTAGGAATGCAGTCAAAGTTTTGCCTTCCTACACTACATACTTAGACTAAACTCTTCCAGCGCGGCTATCACTTCTTGTCTGGGGAAGAGAAGCAACTGCTTTTATAACACAGTGGAACTGTAAAATGCAAGTACAGAATTTCATGGTGCAGCATATTGAAATCTGAAGTCCCATCTCTTTATGTTGGCTCTTGACTGGAAATTAAGGATTAACCTTCAAAAAATTTAACAAGTCTTTTTAACATAAATTCTACACCTAACCTGACAAATATTTAGAAAGATTTATAGAATCACCTTTTCTGAATATTCAAACTTTTATAACCTTTGGACCAGTTTCTTTTCTTATCCTGCTTGAACAACTCAAATCTGCAACTGAAAAAATAAGTCAATAGTACACTGTATAAATAAGACTAATATGAACAAATAAACATACATCTTAGTAGTTGTATTTCTCCAGGACCTTTTGCAAGTTGCTTACAAACCCAATTAAAACACAGTACTTAAGAAGCTATTTCCATCTATTGTTAAAAAGCACTTAAACAGATACTTGTTTCACTGACTTTATCTTCTATTCATTCTTGCGCAAACTGGATTATGTTACATTAAAAAAAAAGGAAAACCAGTCATTACTACATTATTGTTAGTAGAAACTTAGTGCTTAAAGAGTCATGCTCTGCGAAAAGGATCACCTGATTTGACATCTATGTCAAAAGATCCAAGACAGAAAAGAGCTAATACAGTGAGCTAATAGAACAGACAAGACACTTTAAAGAAAACCCAAAGGAACTATCCTTCGAGAATGTTAGTGTCTTGTTTAAAGAAAGCCTCATCTTTCTTGCACATCAAATTCAGTACATGTATGCCAAGAATAAAGATTTCATCTTTGGCAGATGAAGTATTTGGTAACCAAAAACAAATGCCTGTGGTAATACTGATGGATTAATAAAATCATACTCTGATAAATTTAGTAACTAAGTGTGTGAAGCAGGACATATAGGGGAAAATTCAAATAACCCCAGGCACATTTCTACCTATTAGAGCAGCAAGCTTCAGATTTGTTTTTTCAGTGGTTGAATACAAATCAAATGATCATATGATTCTATAAACATGCGTTGACATTCCTTAAAAAAATGCACGCATATGTCCAATTATTCACTATCCTTCATAACAAACTTGCATTTTCAACATAAAAGCAATGGATATAAAATAACCTTTCTCATCACACAGTACAAAGCCACTACTGGACCAACTGGAAACAATCATTTGACTTATGCAATAAATATCAAGTGGCTTCTCCACACAGTCATGATCATCAACCAACAGAAAAAAAGACATCTGTCATGAACATTTTTGCTGAGAGCCTGTCACCTATGCAGCACTCAGAAACCAGCTCGAGATACAGTCAGATCACAATTCTCAACATAACTAAACCAAGGCACGGCAAATGAAGGTACTGCTGTAGGCAGTGTAACTTCTTTCCAAGGCAGGAAAGTCCCACTAGCACAGGCACTCACATAGCTTCAATACATAGTAAAAAAATTGCCAGTTGGTCACAGCCAGTATCTGTAATTTCATCAAATCTCAAGCATGTGCTTAATTCCTAACTAGGAAATCTAGCTTCAGCTTTGAATTATGCCCCATTCTTCAACTACAGTGTCAGACGAAACACTCTATTCTACAGGTTAATGCTGAATTCAGGTATTGAGAAGTAGTTGCTCAGTTACTGAAAGTATCATTTTTGACCCAAGCTATTTAATTTTCTCATGTAAAAAATTGGGGTCAAACTGCTTCCTCCTATTCCTACCTTATCTCCTTTTGTTTAGTGAGATTGCTGGAATTTGGAGGAAAACACACCTTGTGTAAAATGTACAAATTCCACCAATCTCAGGGGTTTATCTTAAGATTTAAAGTGATACATTATGTCTGAACTTATATGTTTACACTGCTTTTTGATTGGATCAGATGGAGTCGACAAGTATTTGCTTACTTCACTTACACTGCAACTCCAGCTTGAAAAGTGATGCAATGATTTTTTTCATTTTCCTGACAGTTGATAGACAAATCTTGAGAGCAACTGAGGAATATTTAGGTTTAAAAGAAGAATTCAGGAGGTGTGTGATTCTAAACAGCAATCTGGTTAAGAAACATTCCGACAGAAGCCAAAGCTAACTTTTTTCCCCCCCCCAAGAACTTGCTGCAATATCAAAATTATTTAAGGTATATGGAATTTATTCTCTCAGAGAACGGAACAAAGATTGTACAGAGACAATCCATGGGAATGGTTTCCACACGACCATGCTACTAATGATGTCTGTTTTCTCATTCATTCATCTTCTTTCTTTTATTTGAGCCACAGTTTCCTGGGCTTTTTTGACATTTTCATAGGTGTCACAGTTCTTTAAACTGAAAACATTAAATTCCAGCTACTCAAAAAGAAGCCCACAAACAATTTTGGAATTGTCAACTCTGGACATCTTTCCAAGAACAAACAGCACAGGAGCAAATGCAATTAGTTCTGTCCTGTAACATTTCTTCCATTTTGGAGGAATTCTTAGCAGTAAAGACATGGAAAATTTCAGGGATATAGAGGAATGAAGTTGATTTTATTAAAACTTGACTGAAACAAGCAAAGTTGTGTTGGATAGTGCAGCTGGTTCATCAAATTTTTTCCAAAGGTTGTGATTTCAGCTTATTTCTCTTACCTAGTTTTTATCCATCAGAATTCAAGTATAAAGTGAAGAGTCCTTCAGGCTACTTGCATTTAGGAACAAAGAACCACTGAAAAATTCCAAGCATATCTACCCTAAGCTAGAGCACATAGAGAATATGGTGTCTGGCCAAACACAGTATCACTGTCTGACAGAACACCTCATGTCTTTAACAGCAAAGTCACCTCTCTCACATCTAATGCTGAGAAAATCCCCAGACAGCTTTTTTTCCCTTTGAATGCTTTGCTGTTCACCACAATTCACACAGCATTTCCAATACTGTGCAAGTTTATATCACTAGATAAGCTCTTGTTTTTATTGCCGCTGACAATAGCTACAGAATACGTTAGAAAGAAGTTTACAGCAGGCTTATATTTACCCTCTACTTGAACTGGATTATACGTTCTTTCATGCAATAAGGCTAAAGGTAAAACAAAAACTCTTCTTCATGTGTTTGACAGAATATGTGTTAAATCAAAACATTTCTGTGAAATATGCCCATGTTTCTTTGCATAAAAATTTGGATAAATTTGTTTTTGTGTAAATTCAGATTGTCACCACAGACAAGTTTGCACATCTCAAATACCATTGAACTGCAAGTCCCAGTAAGATGCCCAGAGAGCTGAGAAGCAAAGCAAAGGAAGTCATTTAAGTCACAGAGAGAGTATTTGGCATTTGGCACATTACGCTACACCTACGCTGCTACACCACCTTAGGGCAGATGAGAGGTGCTGAAAACCATGAACTCCTACCAGCTGTGGGAGGACAAACAGAAATAATAAGAGCTGACACAAGTCACCCTGCAATTTCTCAGGCCAAAACACCTATCCAGGTGCTTTTATGCAAGACAGAGAATCATAGAATCATAGAATAGTTAGGGTTAGAAAGGACCTTAAGATCATCTAGTTCCAACCCCCCTGCCATGGGCAGGGACACCTCACACTAAACCATGTCACCAAAGACTATGGCCAACCTGGCCTTGAACACCGCCAGCGATGGAGCATTCACAACTGCCCTGGGCAACCCATTCCAGTGCCTTACCACCTTCACAGTAAAGAATTTCTTCCTCATATCCAATCTAAACTTCCCCTGTTTAAGTTTGAACCCGTTACTCATTGTCCTATCACTACAGTCCCTAATGAAGAGTCCCTCTCCAGCATCCCTATAGGCCCCCTTCAGATACTGGAAAGCTGCTGTGAGGTCTCCCAACAGATACTGCAGACAATTCTGATATGTCCAAACCAAGTTCAAACTACACATCTAAAAATTCAGTATCAGCAGCAGATTGCCTCAAATATTGATACTGATCAGGTCTCCCAGTTTGGCTTTCATCGCATACACTGAGACCAGTGCTTCCATTATGTTACATTCATTCAGCACCTCTGTCACCTACCTACCCCTGGGTCCATATTCATTTGTTGGCTGGAGGCTTGGATAATTTGTTTTCAAAGTAGAGAATCATAGCATAATTTGTTTTTAAAAAGACACAAGAATTCTGTTGGTCTGTGCAAAACTATTGTCTTAGGAGGTATGATGATGAAGAAATGGAGAAATGAAATATGCCAGTTTTTTTTAGTGAAAAACTGGCACATGTGACTGAAGACAGGAAAATTAAAAACTGTATCAGGAAGCATAAAACACTGAAGAAAGTTAAATGGAGAAATTACCTGTGAAAACTGATACTCCAAACTGTCACATTTTCATTAGGGAAATCATGGCATACAGCAAAAATTTCCAGTTAGCACACCATATAGTGATACAGGTGAAGGTTACCATTTATCTGCCTGGGCCTTCCAAGCATAAAGGGTTTTCTGGGCTTGCCTTGGATACGCAACAAAATTGTGTGAATCAGACTTCTGTATTCTGAGTATTTCAGATTCATGTTGCATGTTCCACGCAAACACTTTAGGTGCTGTAACTCTGACTGGATGTCATGGGTTCAGCAGTAGCAGCCATTTTTCTCCTTCTCAGTAGCTGGTGCAGCACTGTGTTTTTGACTTTTGGCCTGGGAACAGTGCTGATAACACCAGTGTTTTTGGTTATGGCTTAGTGATGTTTGGTCTGGCCAAGGACTTTCTGAGCCTCATGCTCTGCCAGGGACGAGGGGAAGCCGGGAGGAAGCAGAGACAGGACACCTGACCCAAACTGACCAAAGAGGTATTCCATACCATAGCACGT
>JAOEHY010034831.1:0-24009 GCA_025447955.1 Psilopsiagon aurifrons | reverse complement strand
CCCCGCCTCGCTGATCGAGTTACTTCCCTTTCGCCCCCCGTCCTTCTGCTCGCGTCCGGCCTCCCCCCTCCTCATTGTTTGTTTGTGCTGCGCTTTCGCCCCCTTATCTCTCCCAGACACGCCGGGTAGCTCGGGCTCCCGCCTGCCGGTACGGTGCGCTGAGCGCTGCAGGGGAGCCGGCTGCCCCCGACCCCTGCCCCTCAAACCGCGGCCGCCTTTGGCGCCTCCGCTTCTGGGTGAAGCGTGCGGAAGGAGCCCCCGCGCCTCGGTCCTGCTGGCCGAGAGTTTAATTAGGAAACTTGTGTTCGTACCTCGGCGCGTTTGCGGGGGTAAGAATCCAGGATTCGGTCTTTATTAAGTGAGACTTAAATGCGAATGGCATTTGTTTGTTTCTGTTACATTTCAAGATGCGTAACTTCCCTACTGACAAAGAACTCAAACCAGCCCTTAGCCTGATCAGAAAACCAACCTTTAACCTGACTCAGAGATCAAGTATTTGATGGTTAGGTTGCGTGAGCCTGGCTTGCAGGCTGGTACTACATGCAGTGGTGTTCTTAATTTTAGTTGTTGCTAAAATTATACGTGCACAGCTTCCTGACCCAGTTTATGTGGCTGTTTTTTTCCTCTTCTAATCCTTATCATGTTCTTCCTGACATAGCCCATATCTTTATTCTGCATCTACAGCAGTAGACCTCTGCTCTCAGTAGATATCCCGCACTTAAGACATTTAAGTTTTGAGGACTGACTCAGGCAGTTTGCTTTAAGTTCCCTGTTTAAGGAAAAAATAACACACTTATGGAGTTCAATTTGCTTCTTGGATGAATATTTGGAACAGAAAGAGTGGCATTTTGGAGGTGATAGCCTCCATCTGTTGACGTGGAGAGCTCAGACGACTCAACATCTGACTTTTTAGCAACTGAATTTAGGGGACATGAGGTCCATTGGAGTTCCATATGTGCAGAAGGCTGCCTGCCCTGATACTCTTGTGCATTCTTGTATGCTGTTAAAAATATTTGCAGCATTACCTTTAAAGTTACACATTTTTTGATCTAGAATAGAGATCCAGCAAGTCAGATCCATGCAGATGAGCTTCAGCACCAGTACAGGTCAGACTGAACAGCTGCTGCAGGCTCTGCTCTCTGATCAGTTTGTCTTGCCGGCTACTGTAATTTGTACGTTGTTCACAGGGGGCAAGTACAGTGAAAAGAGGCAGCAGCAAATCAGGTTGGAAATTAGATTTTACATAAGGATTGCCAAAAGGAAAATGGACTCGAAGGCCAGAAGAACAAAACTCTTCAGAGAACTGTCCTGTTTCATGTGGATGAAACTCCCATCCATCTGTAGGAGCCCACATACAGACGTATATTCTGTGAAACACTAGAAGCCACAGTTAGAAAGAACAGCCCCATGTACTCCCTGGGTTAGGGATGCTGTTGAGTTCTTATTTTTAAAGACTTTTTTAATAAGGGTATATATCTAAGCATTGTTTCTAGGGCAGGATTAATGCAGTTTGAATGAATGGAGTGCTGAGTTATTTGAGAGTGTGGGTCATTAGGGCCATTGCTGGGACCCACTTCACAATACAAGAAAACCTCCCTTTTGGCCTCCTTCCCTGTTGATTTTAGAGCTGCATTATTAGGTTTTACCAATACTGGGATATTTGAATTGCAGTTAGCTGCTCTGGAATGGTTTCCCATGTGGAGTAGGGTTAATTGTAAAATAGATGTGATTTTTTTTTTCTGTTTCTTTCCATTACAGAACTATTCATTTTCTTTAGAAATACACAATATTCCCAAATTGAGTTCATTACTGTTTCAGAATGCTGTCTCCTGTTGAGTGGTTGTTATAGAGCAGCCACAGTAGTTACTCTGAATTCATTTCCTTGTATAGTCAAGAACCTGACTTTGTATCTTTCTCACTTTGCACACCTGTATTCAAGATGATGTGTGCGCAAGCTGCCCAGTGCTCATACCTGCAGAAAGCTGTGAGATACTACCTTTGTGTAAAGTCTTCAGTGGTTGTAGCTGTTAAAACCAAAGAAGACTGCTGAGCATGTGTATGATGTTATTTACCCCCTGAATTCTTATAATTTGACAGATACATCCCTGATAACACTGTTTCCCCCCTCTCCCCCTGCCCACATCCCTGCCACATTTCAAGTCTGATGTTTTAGAACAGAGCTGTTCAAAGCAAATGGCTCCAGGTTTTGATACACAGACACATTTTCTTTTGTTGTTTTTTTCTGGTGTTCAGAACCAGCTGAAACCGTTGTTTGGTTGGTTTTCCCCTTCCCACCCCCTCCCCCTTTTAATTTTATGTGGTAAAAACAAAACCTCTATCCCAGTCTCAAAGTGAAGTCTGGCAAAGCCATCTCAGCTGAAGGTAGCTTCTTTATGAAAGTTTCTTAAGCTTTGATCTGTAAGGAAAGCTGATTGCACCACCTATTAAAACATTAATAATACTACAGCTTGAGGGGAGAAGCAGTTTGCCAGTTGACTGGGTTTGGGGCCCTGGACCCAGCTACTGCTGGAGTTACTCTGCAGGTTACTTTCTGAGCCTTGTCAATAGAACCTGTCCCCTTTTGTGTGCTCCCAAACTCGTGGTTCACGTGCTGAGTGCATAAATGGATCACTGCAGTGTAGGCTGCATTCATCTCATGGCTCAAGAAATGAATATGCAAAGTCAAAATACCTGAGTTTCTGAGTTTTCTCTCTGAGATTTCAGTGTTGTCTCGTGAAACGATGAACGTGGCAGGTGGTGTTAATGCAGAGTTGCTGCTTGTTCTTCCCCATCTTCTCACACCCTCTGAAGTTTTAAATGAATTTCAGAACTCTAAAATGGTTTTAACACTGATGCTATTTGCACTCTACAACTGTTTGCAGCAAAGAGTTTTGTCATTTCATTAAAGTCTCAAGAAAACAGCTTGGTGTTTACTCTCTTTTTTCCTCCTTCCCCTTTAGCTTGTTGAACTATTGCACTTTCTGCCCAAGTGGTCTGACAAATAGAAGTTGAAAAAACATCAGTGCTCTGTAGGAGACGCAAATGTCTTCCAAATGGCTGAAGGTTTACAGCAGTTTGTCCTGAAGTTGCCCAGTACCTGACTGTCTGAGCTGCTCTGTTCCCTTGGTGCCCAGTAGCTGGTTGGCAAGCTGAACTTGCTCAGACAGTTGGAAAACCAGGCTCCCATTGGACTTTGCCACAACTCTTCCCAGGAGATAGAGCTTCGAGTGAAACTTGGATACCTCTCTGGATCCGTGTTGCCAAGCTCCTGTTTGGTAGCCGGTCCTGGGTAAATATGTGCAGTGCTGAACCTCAGCCCTGCAAACCTGGAGAAGCCAGACTTGATGCATTCTGGACTGTCTGTCTAAATGGCAGGAAGGAAGGTAGTTGTGGTGGTACTGGCTAGCTGGTCAGCTTTCTGGTCCTTAGCAGGTTAGTCCAGCTATAAAGCTGAAAACAAGAACTAACCTTCACTGATGGAAATGCAGGCAGAAGATAGGGGAGTCTTAAAAGCTGTACGGGTTTTATTACACTGACTTAAAGATAACTGTGTTTCTCTTGATTTGTACACAGTTATTCAAGTATAAGAAACCTCTGAACCACTTTAACAGCATCTACTCTCAAGGTTGTATTTGGCAGATTAATAAAATAATCATATACTGAAATATCATTGATCTGGATTAACTTTCAGGTTTGTGACCGGAGCCTGTGAAGCGCTAGCAGCCTCTCACTGAAGTGCGGTCTTGCTTCAGTTGCGGCTCCTTTCCAAACACTTCTCTTTGGCTTGCTCTCATTACGGCACTGTTGGTGCTTTGCAGGCTCCACTGTTGTTAAAATGGCAGATATTATTCCTTTTCAGCCAAGCTTGTTTTCTGAGTAGTGTGAACTCAAGGTGGAAAATCTTGGGACCATAATTTCCACAGTTCATTAATCATGACATGCAGGATTTTAGGTTCCCAGGATATCGAGTCTTTTGCACAGACGGTATCATTTACATCTATATGTAACAACAGAGAGCCAGCCCATCTTTATCAAAAACAATAGGAGATGAAGACAAAAGGCTTCTGGATCTATACTTAATCCCCAGCAGTGCCCTCAGGCTCTCCAGCATGATGACTGTATGGCTGCAGTTGTTTGCCACAGATGTGATGTCCAGTAGCATTTAGGAAAAACTCTGTGGAAAATACAGCTGTGAAAATACAGCTCATCACATTCTCAAGTCTTGACTTTGGTGAGTGCAGCTGTACAGTCTTAATTTTAGCACTTAGATTTGATTCTGTTGAAGAGAGAAGCAATTCTGTTAGGTCAAACTTGGAAGCACACAGATGTTCTTGCATATCTGAAAGACGCAATGAGGCTTTTGTACAGTTCACATGCTTTCTGTCAGAACTGGTCTGTTGCTTTAGGAAGGGTAACCCAGCTTTCAGGTGGAGCATTATTTGGGATGATGTTGAAGGATTTAGAGACAAATTAGGAGCTATAGCTCCAGTAGGAGAAAGGGCCTCAAGGTATTTCTGAGCTGTGAATTTCTCCGTCCCACTAGGCTGGTTTTCCAGCCGGGAGTGTTTGATTTTTCAGGCTTTGGCCATAATACATTTTGGTATATTAATCTCAAAAGCCATTTAATTAAATGTGTGACTAAGTAATCACCCAGTTTTAAAGTACCACCTTTCAGGGATGGGAAGCTTTATGGTGAAATCAAGGGATGCTCCTTTCTAGCTTTCCAGACAACTGCTGGAAAAGCTGTTAATTGCTAACATACTGTTGCTTATAGGTTGAATTATTTTTTTTTTGCAGAGCATGTCGTTCGTACTCACACTTTTAAATAATTGTAGCATCTGCGAAGTCGTATTTTTACATTAAGCATTGGTCAGAGGATGTATTTCGATATCTGTTTGAATTTTAAGAGTTGAGGTTTCTTTCTGGTAATGAAAGATGTGCTCATGTTTGTAAGAGTTGAAGGTGCTGTTGCTGCACGTGGAAGAAGTTTTGGTTTTATCGAATGAAAGTGTCAAGAAGTATTTTCCTTGAACTCTGTCCGTTGATCTTCAGACAAAGGCAGTGATTCAGGTTTCGGACTGATCTTTTTTAATGTTCTCGGTGTAACCTTGAAATATTTTTGTTTTCACCCCTCATTCTTTTCCATTTTAAGAGCAGTCTGTTGCTAGAATGTGTTTTGTTGAACCAGAGCATTGCCTCCGTTGCTGCAAGCTAACAAGAAATTGAATTATTTCACAAACCTTGTCTGGCATTACAGAATGGTTTTTGATGACACAACAGCCATTGGAGGGCTTGTTTGTTTTATGATTAAATACTTTTAATGTCCTAACTTTTGAGCTCTGAAGAATTTTCCCCTAGTTTCCTCACACATGCGACTTAATCTAAATGGCATGTTTCAGAAGTTACTCGAATTTTTACACTGAAACATCCCAACAATTTACCGCTGTGTCTGTGACCCCACAGGTCAGAATCTGTTCTAGGATTCCCCACAGCAGCTGAGTGTTGTCCAGAACTGCACCTTTGTGCTGCACTGTGTACAGTATCCAAAGCAGACTTTGACATTAAATCTAAGGTTTTACACTTAGACATATTTACTGCATGCAATTTTATGAAAAACATGACACATTTATGAAAAGTGCAGGTTGTACAATTTGTGTTTAGTAGGACATCTAGAGCTGCTTATGTATATCTAGCTTGCCTTTTCCTGTGTTTCTGGATCTTACAAAAGCATCTCCATTGTGAAAATCGTGCAGTCTGCGGGTGTCAGATGGGGACAATCCCAATACTGAACAATACGATCACCCAAAGCAGAGTAGATTTAGTTTCTTAAGCTGTATATCGATACAAAGACATGTGGCTTTGATTCTTGTTTCAGATTATACATACTTATTTTTTTTCTCTCCCCAGGGCCGATTACTGGAAATCTCAGCCAAAAAAATTCTGCGATTACTGCAAGTGCTGGATAGCTGACAACAGACCTGTATGATGGTCTACCATAATATGTCAATGATTTTGAAATACTAAGAATTAGAATTACAGGCTTTTGACATCACTTTTGATACTAATGTATTGATGCATGAAATTTGGTTTTAAAAAATGCCTTTGTAATACTTGTGATATTTAAAATATGGTATGTGGGAGCCAGGTACATGCATACAAAGTGGTGTCTGCTGTTCTACTTGCCAGTACAGATAAGAACTGAATTATCTGACCCTGCTTTTTCAAGCTCTTTATCTTAACATTTGATCTGTCTTGAAACTCTGTGCCTGTTCCTGGCCTTCATATGCAAGTAGAAAGCAAAACCTGGCGTATGTACTGTTTATATATGGTAGGCCTGGTACAGCCAGCACTCTTAAGCATTTAAAGCGGGTTTCTTTAACTACAGACTGCCCGCAGAAAGGTGTTTCTGACTTGCAGATGCCTTTTGCAGAATACTAGACCTATTGGTTTCTTACTTAGAAATTAAGTCTTGCATTCCTGACTCAGTGCCAGGGGTAGTCCTGGAGCTGAGCTTCATCTGGTTTACAGTTAGATACCTGCGGTTCAGAATGACAAGTGTGAACTAATTGGTTTAGGTTCCTTCTCGTGGTCAGTGAAGAGGGATACATGTTAAAGGGGAGGGATCTGGGGAACTTACCAAGTCTGCTTTTAAATCAGATTAATCTTGCCCTGGCTCTGCACATGGGTTCATGAAAAGAAATTCTGGAGTTACTAGGTCAGGCTCAGGCACCTAACATCTGAACACCTAAATGAGCTCAGATGTTCTTTGTACCAACCACATGAGGACTTCCACTGTTGCCTCTGTACAGCTTCTGAACTCTTTCCAGTTTCTACTGGCTTCAGTCTTTCTGGCAGCTTTTTGGCTTGCAGACTGCTCTTTTGTCTTCATTTACACAACTCCTCTCCCACTTTGCCTTTTCCTCTCTGTTTCTCACGTCTGTGGACCTGCAGACTTAAGTTCATGAGGTAGCCTAATTAAGGAGCCTAGCTAATATTTGGAATGCTTAATAATCCATGTGGTTTTAAAAAGTTTCCATGAAAACAGAGAGGGTAAGAGAAAAATCAAGGGATGACACTTGGAAGGATAGCATGGAGAGGGAGCCCAGATTTCCCATTACTTGTCTCTATGTGTGATGAACAGTATCATTTGAAAACAATTTAGATCTTAGAAATACAGACTATGAAATTTTATGGCACCATTTTGGAGCATTACTGATATTTTGTAACTTGCAAGTTGAGTGTTTCTCAGTGTTCCTTAATTCCTACAGCCATTTTGTAGCTGTAGTGTTTGCTGGAAGTATTTTCAGACCACTTACATTTAGGGTTGTTCAAGTAAGTTTAGTCTAACTAGATTTTAGCTAAAATTAATGAAATTCAAATTGCATAATACTTACAATTTTTTCTTGGTTTTCTCTCTGAAGAGCATTGATTTTCATGAAAGAGGAAAGAATCATAAAGAAAATGTGGCAAAAAGAATTAGTGAGGTAACTCGGATATCTTAATTGCACAAATGCTTATTGTTAACCTCTTTCATTTTTGGATTTGTTTAATTTATTCTCTTGTTTCTTTGTTGTAGATTAAAAAGAAAAGTTTGGAAAAAGCAAAGGAAGAAGAAAACATGTCAAAAGAATTTGCAGCAATGGAGGAGGCTGCAATGAAAGCCTATCAAGAGGATATGAAAAGGCTTGGAATTAAGCCAGGTAGTTCATATAGCTGCCAAAAGATTAAAGGCAGAATTGAAAGAATATTAAATAGGAAGGGGTTTTTATCTTACATTAGATTATAGGAACACGAGGGGAGGACTCCAGGACTGTGTTTGCACATTAAAAAGAAAAGAAAAACGGGGGAGCCTGCAAATTGCCTATAGCAGAAGTGACAGCACAGAATGCTTTTAGCTACGGTATCCTCTGTTCTGTGGAACAATCCAGTTTGGAGTACAAAAATTGAACAATGAGATAATATAAAATAGGCTGTAGTTGATGCTCTGAAAAAGCAGTGCAGCTTCCTTTGGTTATTTTTGTGTCACTTTTGCCAGTTGGAGACAAAAGTTCCTACTGAGTAGGAGAGGTTGGGTTCCCACTGGTGTCTTAACAGTGGAGGTGAGAATTTCCTACTCAGCTTGTAGTTCAGCAAGTACCTTTGTTCCATGTGACAACTTATTATCCATTTAAAAAAGTTTGTAGTTTTAAGCTTCTGTAGAGCTGTCTTTTTCATAACTTTCTTTGTCTCGTTTATGTTGTTGTTTAGTTAGAGCTCATTGGTCCTTAGGGTTTTTCTCTTTGTGTTACTCATCTTTTGATACTTGGGCTTTCTTACACTACTATAATATTGCTACAATGCAAGATTCTGTGAACAGAATCTCTGAAGTTTACCTGCTATGAGTGTAATGCTAATGAGTGAAAGTAACTCTTAAGAACAAAATGTCCTATTTACTGTTGCTCAAGAGTGACTAATATTTAAGCTCACGATATTACTCTTTTCTAAAAAGGGAGTATTGTTTTCTTTAAGATGATGTAGGTCCCAGTTCGACACAGAGTAAAATGCAGAGTAACACGGTGGAAACTAAAGGAAAGAAAGAAAAGAAAGAGAAGAAAGAAAAGAAGGAAAAGAAAGAAAAGAAAAAAAAGTCATCTCTGGACACCTCAGTGTCACCAAAAACTGAAACGAAGGAGTGGGTGCAAGGATTATCTCCTGAAGGCTATACATATTACTACAACACCAAAACAGGAGGTAAAAACTAGTGAGGAGCAAATGCACATATAGTTGTTGGATATAAATGAGAAAAGACTACCTGCATTTCTTTACTCTTCTGCTCTTTCTGTAGTAAGCTGGTTATTAAAATGTGAACAATTAGATGGAGTTTTGATATTTAACATTCAAGATGCTAGCATCCAGAATTTCAGACTGGTTTTCCTCTTTGTTAATAATGGAAGAAAGCAGTAATTCCACAGTTCTGGAAGTGTTTAGCCTTTCAGAAGTATACAGAGTCTGGAAAGTGGTTAGTCCCAGTAAAGTCAACTTCGGTTGTGATACTTCTGTTTATTGTACATACCATAGTTTGCTTGAGGGTGATTTATATTCCAAGGAGGATTTTACTTCTTTGCTTACTATATTATTTGTATGTGTGCACGTATCAGTGTCGTATCATATTCTCTAGATCTCTTTTTCCTAGAGATTATTTAAACAGGATTGAATGATGGATGAAATATCTTTTTGTTTTTTTTAAGAATCACAGTGGGAGAAACCTAAAGGATTCCAAGGCAACTCTCCAAACTCAAAAGTGGTAATGAGATACTCTTACTCATACTTTTCTTTGTCCTTGCAAACACTTTTCAGAAATAAGCTAAGCAATTTGCAAGTCTTCTGACTGCAGAAGATAAACTGTTTCCTCTTCAAAAACTTAGGAAGAGAAAAACTGAATGTGGAGAATGTTTTATGATATACTTGATGGAAACTGAGTTTTTGATATACTAATTTTTGGCTAATTTGTTTATCAAGGGAAGAGAAACGATGGTGGTGGGTGTTTTTTTGCAGAATATGCTTTTTTCATGCTTCGGTCCATAAAATTGAAAACTTGTGGGAAAATTCCAAATAAATTCTCTTCAACCTTTTGCAAACGAAATGTAATTAAAAAAAAAAAATAAATCTTACACATCTCTTAAACATAAGAGAAAGAGAGTCCTTTCTCTTAGGAAACATTAAGATTGCACTGTCAGATAGTTCCATGGTCATGGAACCTACATGTAAGGAATCTTTCAGCACGTTACTTTGTTTTCCTTATTTAAGGCACGGGAACACTTGCAGAATAGACCAAGGACAGAAAGGTGTCCCTTGCCCATGCAGGGGCAGTGGAAATAGATGATCTTTAAGGTCCCTTTCAACCCAAACCATTCCTTGATTTCTTCATATTATTAATGGGCTTTTCCCTGATAATTTTCACTCCAGAATTTTTGTGCTTCAGAACATTAAAAATAGGATTTCTGCAACACTCCTGTGACATTATGTTCCATTTCCCCATTTTCAAGATAAGTCTCATAAGTACAATATGATTTAAAGCCTGTTTTGTTTGCTAATGTTGGATTTTATGTTAGAGATCAAAAAAAGCCTGGCTTTTTCAGAATGCTTCTCATACTGTACATCTCAGAAGGTAGCCTGTGCTTGGTACTCGTTAACTTACAGTCAGAGGAGAAAATGGTTTTAATTGGGGATATTTTTAGGCAATTGAATAAATTCACAAAGTATATGTGAAGTCTTTATCTTTTCAGTCAGGGTATAGCTGTCCAGTATTTATAAGCCAGGCTTAATGTAGCCTTCCACTGAAAGAGGTGGTCTTGTTACTAATCTTGTGTGATCCTTGGTGCATGTTTGTCATGACAGCTAGTTCAGGGAGTGACGACATCAGAGTTTAGGTTAGTGCTCTGTAGGCTTACTTCCTTGCCATCAGCTCTGAGGGTAATCAGCAAAATGCCGGTGTGGGGAGAGCAGATCAAGGAGAGGAGGGGCTCCCTTCCTGGCAACAATTTGGAGTTAGCTCATCTCAGCTTTATCATAAACACACACCTTCAGCCTCGGGTATCTCTCTAATGCCACATGGCTGTATTTTGTCATTCCTCCCTCACCCTGCTCAGTGACTTTGTGGTGTCTTGAGTTATTTTTGCTATTGCTAAAAACAACCATTTGATTGCTCCTTATTTAGTTTGAGCTAAAGATATTGGGAACATTCCAGATCTCTTACAAGGACTCGCTGCCCAGAAATTAAAGGGCATGCTTGCAATATGTAATGTAGATTCACAGGCTCTCCCTGATTTACAGCACATTAGCTTGCTGCTCAAGCATCATAAGAGGTGGAGAGGACAGAGCAATGAAAAGGCACGTTGAAGACTACCTGCAACTTCAGTTAGATTGGCATCATGCTTGTTAGCATTTGTTCCCAAGTAGCAAGGATGAGAGTTAACAGCCTCAAGCTGCGCCAGGGGAGGTTCAGATTGGGAAAACTTTCTTCAAGAGGGTGCTCAGGCATTGGAACAGGCTGCCCAGGGAAGTGGTGGAGTCAGCGTCCCTGGAAGTGCTCACAAACAACGTAGATGAGGCCCTCAGTGACATGGTTTAGTGGTGGACCTGGCAGTCCTGGCGTAACGGTTGGACTTGATGATCTTAGAAGTTTCTTCTAACCTAGTTGATTCCGTGATTAGGAGTTATGTAGTAAGATACTCAGTGTGTCTGGCATCAAATATCTGCTGAGATGCTTGGGATATGACTAACAAAAAGGCTGGGTTGTACTTAAGACTGGCTTTTTGTCTTCTAATAAATAAATTCTCCTTTTGCTTCTTTTGGAGAAACTAGCACTTGAGATACTCTTGAGAGCAAACCGTTGAGGAAACTTGCTTACTGAAGGCTCTCTTGCCTTTCTTTGCCTGCTCTGCACCTACTGGTACAATTTCCACACAGACATCTATTAATGCATAAATAATGTATGGTGAAGCTTCATGGATGTTCTGCCTAGCGCAGGGGAGCAGGCAGTAGTTACTACGTAAGGAGCAGTGAAGAAGTTGTATGTGCAGGTGTTGATGAAAATCAGGTTCTTAAGGAAGATGTAAAGTCAGGAATAATGACTGATTATGGAGCTGTGGCTGATTCTGCACATCTGCATTTTAATTACACACCCAAAAAGACCTACCAGCAGCTTCTGACACATTTCACATGGATTAATCAGTAGGGAAAAGTGTTGCTTCACTAAGGAAGTAAATGAACGGGCATGCATTCCTGCAGAGTTTGATTTCTCTGTTATTTTTGGTGAAGATCTGTTTTGGGATAAATTTTAGAATGGTTTTTTGTTTGTACGTTTCTGTTTAGTTGGTGATAGTACTTATTGATATTGGTTTTCTGTAGCCCTCACAAAACCTTGCACCTTCCAGAGAAACTTTTTATCAACCTCCACTAAAGAGAATGACAGAAACAGGAAATTACAACTTTGGAAAACAATTTGGAAAATAAACCCCATGTAAAATAATGGTCTGTATGCTAATTCGAAGTGTATGCAATGTGTGCTGTATTGCCTCATACTAATTATCCATTGCTTGAAAAAACGTGTGTGTGCATTTGCGGTAATTTCAATTAAGCAGTTCAGTGTCATTTGAGTCAAAGGAAATACTTCCTAACAACTTCAGGTGTTCAAGCTTTAAAATAGGAAAAATAGCACAAAGAAAAAATACTCAGGGGTTGAGTAGTCTTATAAGTGATGCTTTGGCTGATCCTTGAAACTTGTTTTAGTTTCTCCTGTGTCTTTTCCTTAGACAGCGGAATGGGTAGAAGGTGTCACTGAGGATGGTCATACTTACTACTACAACACACAAACAGGAGGTAAGGAGAGCTTGTTTTCCTGTTAAGC
This sequence comes from Psilopsiagon aurifrons, assembly GCA_025447955.1. Taxonomy (NCBI): domain Eukaryota; kingdom Metazoa; phylum Chordata; class Aves; order Psittaciformes; family Psittacidae; genus Psilopsiagon; species Psilopsiagon aurifrons. The sequence goes on along the minus strand of JAOEHY010034831.1, from coordinate 11,621 downwards.
TCTTGTTTCAGGAGACAGGTTTTTCAGAAAAGCACTTTGTTTTGCAAATTACTGCATTTTAAAGGTATTACTGAGTTCTGAATTTTTAAGCTGCTACCTTAGTTGAAATACACTTGTTTAGGTCAGTGCTGGCTTTATAGCTGTATTGACAGTGTGTTACATTTGTGCTTAATAGGTTTTTTCAGACATACAACTTGTAACTCTGAACTGTGTGTTCTTCTTTTCTACGTATATATTGAAATTATAGTTTGGAAATCAGAAGAGGCAGGATTTTGTTTTGGTAGGTATGTAGGACTGAATAAGAATCTCCTGAACTTTTCCTGACACAGCACTGATAAGAGCGCCCAGCATCTTGCCTCCTACTTCTTTTCCCCATTCTTTTCCCTATATGGGGAACTTTGTGGTAACTCGCTCAGAACAGGCATCTATTTTCTAAATCCGTTGGAATCATTTTCAGGTCAGTGATGCCTCTCTGGAGAGCAAGTGGTTTTATGCTGGCTATGAGTTTTCCTTCTGCTGTTGGGTATGAAGCAGCATTCATAACGATACCAAGAATAGAATAAAAACCCCAAAACTTCCAGTTTTCCAACATGCCACTCCCCTGCCTAAATGATTTGTGATTTCTTCTTTTGTAAGCCAAAGGAGATGCTGATTATTTTTAAACATCACCTTCTAAGCTCGGAGACATTTTATGCCTTTGGCTATGTTGGTTTTTTAAGTTCTTCATGGACATGACACTCACAAAACATGTCTTTGTAATCATAATATTTGGTAAAAGTTGGGCTCGTGAGATTCCGAAGTGCCCTTAAGAGACTATTCTGGTCCTGTAAAGTCACTCATTATCAGTTTCTTATCCCTTTACTTCTTCAAGATACATGTTAAGTGTTGGTTTCAGCTGGGGATTTGTTTGGAAAGAGATACAATAACTGGAGAGGTTTATTAGATTTGAAGGCTTATATAAAATTCCAGATTGAAAGTTGGTTTTGCCTTATTGATACTAAAACTGGTTTTAAGACTATTGAGTCAACCTTTACTTAAATATTTCCTCTCAGTCTATTTGCCTGTATCTGTACCAGCAACTTCCAACTAAAAAGTTGAAAGTGAGGTCACATCCTGTACATACTTACATGTCTTTTCAGATTGATGTTTGTATTTAATTGATAGCTCTTTAATTAGAGGCTGACTTAATGTTACAGAGCCAGGTAGCACAGAGGAGTTTATCTACCTGGAGAGCTGAGGCTTGAGTTTACCTTATTCTGGCTTTGTAATCAATGGACAATGCAAATCAAATGGGCATCTCTAAAGAGCAATTTGTCCTGTGAAAAGATGAGAGACCACAGTCTTGCAAGCCACAGTTCACTATTTATGTTATTTTTCTTAAGCACTAATGAAAACAAGCTTTACCAACAGTAAACTCAGCTGTCATGAGCATATCTATGCTGGGAAGTGAAATGTTATCTTTCTGATTATGTTCATTAAAACAAACATACCTAACAAAGGCAAAAGCCTTGTGCTAAATTATTTGCTGTATTTTTTGCATAAGACAGCACTCCTTATGAAAGGTAATGCCAGATCAGAATTAGAAACAGAAGTAATGTGATTGTTCAAATATTTTGGACAGTATCCACGTGGGAGAAACCAAGTGGTTTTGTTTCATCTTCAACTGGGAAGAGTCAAACAGATTCCAAAACGTCTGATTCAGACTCAGAAGACAGTGAGAATGAAGCACAGAGTTCAGAAACAAATTTCAAGGCAAGTTTTAGATTTATTTTACACACAGTATTAATTTTCTAGCAGAAGATGATTTATGTGTTGTGATAGGATGTACTCATTGTGATGAGGTTAAACCATATGACTGAAAGTAGAAGTTTGCACTTGTTTGAAGTCAAATGAATCTTTATTCAATCATTTGGCCCATAAGTGGCACTGTTCCAGAATAGAAAGCATGATCTTCCTCTTCATCCCACCTGAAGCAGCTTGAAGTCTGCAAGAGATGTGATGTTCTCTGAGAAAGGTCACTGTCATCTCGCTGAAATAATCCACGGAGTGGTTTGGATTGCAGTGTGAGGATGACTCCAAACCGTCATTGGTAAATGTGACTGCCCAAAGACCCTCACGGAGAGCTTTTGACTGAAAATCACATGGGTGTAGTTTCCTTATTAATTGAGAAAAACTTTGGCAGCACATAGTACAAAATCTGGATCAGTTATATTGATATATGTCTTCAGGTTTAAAACTTATGCTAAAGGGTGTGATTATGGCTCTGTTTGGGTCAGACAGTTTTTCTGTAACTGTTTCTCAGACAGTTTAAACATAAAATGTGTTCACAAACAGGTGTTAATTCTAAAATATGTATGTTTGTACCTCTGCATCAGTGTAAAATGCTACCAGGTATAAGCTCTAAAGAGTGTGTATCTGCAGCACAGAAAGCTGTTTGTGAATTTTTGTTTCTTACTTTTTATTTACATGCTTTGTTTTCAAGTTAAGTTTTATGACAGTATGAGTTTATCTTTTCAAGTTACTCTTGGTTGAAAAATGTGAATAGTAGGCAATGGTAAATCAAAGACGTAAAATAAAGCTGCATTGTGTTTTTATTTAGGCATTTTTGCTTAAGGTGGGTTTTTTCCTCTTTAGAGGAAACGAGATAATGGTGAAGAATCAGAGGAAGGGAAAAAGTCTCCCAGAGCTAAAAAGTTAAGTCCTTATGGGAAATGGAGAGAAGTTAAGTCAGAAGAAACTGCTGATAAAGAGGAGAGTTCATCCCCTTCCCAAGAAGCCTCTGGTGACTCATCCAGCAAGACCAACCCTTATGGAAAATGGAAAGCAATTCAAGAGAAAGAAGAAGAGGAGGAGGAAGAACCAAGGTGAGGAAATGTTTATCAGTTATTTTCATGCTATTTGTTTCCAGAATACTTCTTTGAAAGAACTGAAGCTTTTTCATCTGAATTCTGGCAGAATTAACACTGCAGGGTTTGGAAACGTAGCCCAAATACAATTCTTTCCACAGGAATTATTTGAAGTAATAGCACTCCATGGCAGATATTGGTGGTGGGTTGGTTTAGTGTAGAAGTTCACCATGATTACAGACTAAATTGAAGGGTTTTAAAGGATCATTGTCATCCATAATTTTTCTTAGAGGCTGAGTATCAACTATTTAAAGGTAGTTACTCTAAGCTTATGTTCCTTAACAGTGTCTTCTTCAACAATCTGGCTCAGCTACCTTAGGTGCTCTTGTGACTCTTTCTTCCTCTGCTTCCAGCCTCGAAACAGCATTAGGCAGCTTTCTCACAGCCTCCAGCTTCCAGGCTAAACTCTGTTTCTTTCTGATGAGTAATTAGATGGGCTAACTCTGCCTGGAGTTCAAGATGTGTCTTGGTCTTCTAGGACCACCAGCAACCTTATCTTGATCATACTGGGTTAGCATTGCTTTGAATTCCTTCCTTATGGGATCAGGAGTGCCTGACAGTATGCTTTTTGTCAGACTCCAAGCAATTTCTACCTATGCCTGGTGTGTTTGGCTGAGTTACTTGCATAAGCAGTGAATTCTTTCTCACTTTGTGGTGTTGTACTACCTCTAACTTCTCACTTGAAGGACGTGGTTGAAAAGACACTTCAAATTTTCACCAAGTATTGCAGTAAAAGAGTTGGTTCTACTGTTTCTCATACCCTCATTTGCCTCATTTCAAAACAGAGTTAAGCAAAACCAAAACAAAATCCACTACAACCTTTACTGCTGTCACTGCGGGTAAGTCCTGGAGGCTCTTATGATGTGGGAGACACTTCCTGTAGTGACTTAACTCAGGAGATGAAAGACAAAATGTGTAATCTAGTTATGCCATTTTAAACCTGGAAGCTGTCTCTCTTCCATGCCCAGTCGATGTGCTGCAGATGTTTTTGTGATCAGGAGGTTTGTTTTGGTTTGGTTTTACTGCAGAGTGCTGAGCTGGCTCATTATTTTTGTGAAGCATGCTGCCTTTTGCAGACAGTTCTTGTTGTGAGCCCCTCTAGGAGTCCTTTTCCTCATACTCACCTCATTCTCCAGCATTTTAGTTGTAAATTAATTCAGCAGACAGTTTTGATAGTGTTGGAACTAAATTCAGCGCTGATTTACTTCCTTGGAGATTGTAATGTTCACATAACGCCTTCTGTGTTGGACCAGCTAACTGCTCCTTGACTCCAGAGCTGATAAGTTCATACAGTTTTTGGAAAGCACTGTGTTATAAAAAGCGCTTTCAGCTACTGAATGTTATATATCAGTCTGTAGGTGAGCACACAGGCTTGAGATACACACACATGTAAAGGAGAGAAATGCAGTTGGTTGTTACTTGCTGTAAATTGAGGTTAGGCACAATGGCAACCACTTCCAGAGGTTTGTATTTTCTGGATACTGCAACAGTCATGTTTTCTTGACTTGCTGTCATTCTCGTGGCTCTCTTTGGGTGCTTGAGCCAGATCGTGTCTTCCTTGAAGCACAGGACCTGAAACCAGGTATAGTACAGGAGCCAACATCAGATGCACTCAGTAGTACTGAAGGATTTCTTGTATGGGTTGGCCAGGAATACAATGTGTATCTCTTTGTAGCACAGTTATACTGGTGTGATGCCCTATGGACTTGTAATTAAGATCATTTGCTGCCAACTGTTGGGTTGCTCTCCATCATATGCTTGGGCCACAGGTTATTGTAGGTTATTCTTTTAGAACACAGTGCTTTGCTGTTGACCTCTTAAAACCAACTGGTTGTTTTTAGATGGTGTCTCTGATATGTTCAGATCAGTATTTGCTGTGATTCTGTTCTCCGAAGCTGCTCCTCCCAGCCTGGGGTCACTGGCTGGTTTGGTAAGCCTATTCTCTGTTCTGTCATGCAGAACCTCAGGGATGGACACTTGTGGAAAACTACTCCGTAGCATTTTGGCAGTGAAGCATTGCTAATTGCTCACTCACTACTGTCTTTTAAATCTGCACACATGCAGCCCTGTTGTCTTTTGCAGGACTATTTACATTATGAGTGCTTGAGCCATGCTAAAAGCTCTGTATCCAATGAGGTCTTAGTTTTTTACTTTTCAGGGCAGCCCACACAGCAGAAACAAAGAGCATGTTTTTTCTTTGATGCCTGTCATGATGATGATCTTGGCTAGAAGACTGCATCTAGCTCAAAGCTGCTTTGACAGTCAGATGTGGATGTTGCTGTCTGCAGTATTCCATGCTGTTTTTTCCATGTAGATTAATCGTTCTATGTTTTCCTCTCTTCTCCCAGTGAAAAAGTGGACCTGGAGCTTCCTAGCACAGAGAGTGACAGTCTGCCACCCCCAGTGGCAGAGGATCCAGACGATGCGACAGTGATATTTAAAGAGAAGACAGTCACCTCCCTTGGAGAGCTGACAGAAGGGGTGCCAACATTTAAAAAGAGGAAATTTGAAAATGGAAAATCTAGGAACTTAAGACAGAGACTGAGTGATCAGTAACACTTAACAAGTAATACTTGATTCTGTTGAAGCAAGAGTGAATCAAAAGTATAATATTTTAAACAGGCTTTTATAAAGAAGATGTTGGATAGAAATTAAGGATTTATAGGGATTGAAACGTGAGTTGTAATATTTTTTAATTCTGTTTTGATGTGATTGACCTTGGAATGGAAGTCTCTCCTGTTACTTATGCAATATTGTAAATACATCTATTTTATCCATACAATCAAGTTCAGTTTGCTCTGGGTATGCTGTTTTAAATATGTTGCCTAAGGGTTTTTACTCCTTTTCTGAGATAAAGTAGTCCTGTTTAATCTGGCAAAAAGGATGCAGACCTTTTGTTTTCACAGAGGAACTGGATCAGTGACATGTACTAGACAGTAAAATCATCCCCCAGGATTGATTATGTGGAGTAGTTTCCCAATTAATGAGTAAAAATACCATGCTTACTAACCTTTGGCTCATCACTTGCAGAAGAGTAGGTGGTGAGACTGCCAACATTTCACAGTGATCCTTTGATGAAAGCTGTTTTTAGAGGAGTTAGTCACATCAGTGCCACTCATTCCAAGTGGCATTTGGAAAATCATTTGTGTACGTGCACGATAAATGTGTTAAACCTCTGCAGAAGTTTTAAACAGGATGAATCTTAACTTTGTGTAACAGCCCCAGAGCCTGTTGGAGCAGGTATTTCTGTGGTGTCTTCCTGTTGTATTTTGCTTTATTGTTGTCTGTGCTTGAGTCTTTCCTTCTTTTTGCACATCAAGTTTTCATTTTTTGGTCTTACTTTCTTTTTTTATCTCTTTTCCTGACATGATAAAATGTGCTTTTCATGACAAAACATTCCAAAGCCCTGGCCCTGCTACAGCATGCAGAACCCTTTTTGAGGCTGATGGATTTTGTCTGTTTATAAGAGAAGCATACTGAATAGTTGTAGTGACTGGCTAAGCTGAGGGGAGCTAAGTGTATTGAAGTTTCATCATCCTCAGTACCATAGGAGAGAAAACAGAAGATGGGTAAGTAGAGCTGATGGTTGTACTGTCCACAGTGGCTTGGACATTTTCTTAAGGCCTGTAGGTTCAATTTCTTCACTAGGTGGGATTGCTCTGCATTTAGCATGATCAAGATTGATTGTTTAAGGATACAGCTCCACCCATTGCTTCCCCAGCTGTCAAACAGTGGACCACAAATGTTCAAATCATGAACCCACTAAAAAATATGTCTCTTTCTAAAAGCTTATAGTGTTTTGTTCAAGAGCATCACAGCCAAAACCGGAGGGTGCAGTTAAAACAGTTGTCAGGAGTCCAGCTGCTGCAAAATGGAGTTGGTAACTGCTGAGCTTGAACTTCCCAGAGGAAACAACTGTTAATCCATCCTATCCGCAGAGAAAGGAGTGTGAGACAGGGAATTTGTTTATCATGTCTTACAAAGGACGCCAAGGTCTTTTTTCTATTCTGTGGTGTTCTGTCTATGTGTAGAAAAGCACTGAGTATTGTGTTTAACCCCCTGTGTTTCTCTGGCTTACTGTATTTCTTCTGATGTTTGTTTTGAGAAACTTGAAAGTTTCCTGTAATACCCAGCCCTGGATTGTCATTTAGAGATGCTGCATGCTCTCATACATTCTTGCATACATGCAGGAATGTACAAGTACTCTTTATGAAAGACCTCACATGCCAGGCTAGAGCAGAAGTGTCCTTTCTGCTGAGGAGGGGTTGTCAGGTTTCTTTAGAAAGAACAGTTTTCAGGTTTTGCTCATGTCTGAACACTATTGCAGTAGCTTGGAGCTTCTGTATGTTTGTAACAAGTTTATGTGCACTTCCTCTCAATTTACACAAGTATTGCCATTCAGCTAACTCGCTTTTCCTCCTCTTGAATCCATCGTGTCTTTTCAGCATCACATAACATATCCTTGTGTGGCACTCCACCACCACTTCTCTTCACCTGTTCCAGCCTGAGTTTGCCTGGGCTCTGTGTTCAAGGAAGATTAAGGCCATGGGTGATGTCACTAATACTTCTTTGGCCTACTGGAAGCGACTCTTGATACATGTGGCCCTAAACCACATTTGCCTTTCACATGACTGCATCATGCCGCCTGCCTTTGGCACCCTGTGATTTTCCAGTACAACCAGCTCTTTCTGCTGCTCTGCCGTTGCCAGCTGCTGCGTTAACAGCTGATCCTGCTTTCCTTCCAAGCACAATCGTTTTTTTCCTTACAAACTTGTTTTGTACTGCTATACTCATCTGCTTCTGTTACTCCAAGCCCAAAGTGTATACATTTCTGTAGGAGCTTTGTGAAGTGATTTCATTGTTTATTGGCACAGTAGTATGGGAGTTTTATTTGTAGGCTCCACTTTTAAATCCTCTGAGCAGCTCATCTTTTCTCTTATAGCGAGATTCTCAAAATATTAACATCTATCCTTAAAAATTTTGTCACATTGCAGTGGTCATAGGCAGTGATTTAAGATACCTGTGACTAAGCTGCTCAAGGAGGTGTTTAAAACCATCTGAAAGTAAGTGTTCCAAACTTGTTTCCTTGGGGAGCTGCTGCTAGTTGTAATATCCATCAAAGGTCCTTGTCAAGTACGGTGTTAAATAGACAAACCAAAGCATTAGTGGAAAAGATACTAAATGTTCTCTTTGTTCACTGATAGTAAAGTTGGTTTAAATACCATACACTTGCTTTTGCAGATGGGACTTCTAAAGCCTGTTTCACAAAGAAATAGAGCTCTCCGTTCCACGCTACCTCTGAATTTGAGGAGAGACCAGTTCATTCTTTGTCCTTAAATTACAGTAAGGGCCAGTTGAATCAAATGGGATCTGTCCAAAGCCAGTGTTTAATTTTGCACTGTGCTGTCACTCCGTTTCCTTACTGTATATCTAAACCAAGTATTTTTGATACAAACACACTGTCTTGTGTGAGATTTAAGGCAGACGCTGCTTTTCCAAGACACAGGTTCTGCGCAGATCCCTCTCCCTCCTGTGCTATCTCTGTGCAAAATCTTCTGCCTTTGGAATTTGCTGTCTGAATCCTATAGGTATTACCACAGATACGCTCCTCATCTCCTAATCCTGCCTTGGCTGCACTGGCTTTCAATAAAGGAATGTTCTTTTTACTGTTTGAGAAGAACACTACTACCAGAGGAAGAGTGTTTTGTGTCCTCACCCATTTTCTGCCATGCAGCATGTTTTTAGCTGCTTGCCTCCTTTTATTGCAAGCTCCTTCTTTTGTAGGCTGCTGTGGACATTGTTAGCAATATGAGGAGAATCAGAGAGAAAAGGGGAGTCACTGCAGTGTCTGACAATGGCTTCATTTGTGTGGGTTTGAGCAAGTCAGTTCTGTATTTTTCCTTCCTTGCCTCATCTCTCTCCTGTCTTGTCTGTCTAAAGACAGCTTTGCAGTACAGGATGCTTTTCTTTGGTGTGTGTGGTTTTATAGTAAGGTCTGTGTAAAGTTAGTGATGTTTTTAGAAGCAAACATATTGCATATAGTTTGATGCAATATGCAATTGATGCATATATGCAGCATATTAGTTACTTTGATGGGCATTTCTTTATACCAGGAGCTGTGCAGAGACCTGCTTATTTGACCCAGGTTATAGAATACTCCTTGTTCCTCTTTAGGCAAAGACAAATTTTAACCCTCCACCTGGGAATTTGTAGATTGAAATCCAGACTTTCCCAATAGTGTAAAGTTTGCTTTTTGTTCGACTGCCATAGAGAAAATCTGTGCTGCGGCATCATCCAGTCCCAGTGTTCAGATTAAGAAGGTGGGACGGCTGGTCATGACATGGATCCAAGTTAAATTCACTGGTCATGACATGGATCCAAGTTAAATTCACCTGTGCTTGTATAAAAACATTTGTCCTTCATTTTTTTTTCTTCTTTTTCCCTTGAAAAATGTATCAGTGCAAATTTTGGTATCTCAGAAAGGGAGTAAAAAACTCTCATGTTTCTTGGTTTCCTTGATTTGCTTTTTGAGTTGTCCCTCCCCTTTTTAGTACTTGTCTTATTGTTGCTGTCTTCTTCAAATAGTCTTCCTCCAGTGTTCCCAGCTATGCAAACCTCCACATCACCGCTGTGCTGTATCTCCAGCATCTCCCTTCACCTCACCTCTGCTCCACTGGGATTTGGGGAAGCATCATGGTGTCTTATGCAAGCCACCGTATCTCCCCATCCCAGCTCCTGCCGCCTGTTTGCATCGTGCCCTGGAGAGGTACAACCTTATCTACTCTCAAAACAGCCATAAGCTGTTTCAGCCCCATGTGCTCTTCTCATTTCCTCACTGATCCTTCTTCCTGACACAGACCCCATTCCTCCTGTGGGGTTTTTAATCCTTGTGCTGGCTGGTACAGAAGCTGTCTCTGTACCTTCTGCAGCAATCCCTTGGTTCTGCTTTGTCAGCTGTTACCACTTCAGTCTCTCTTGTATCTACCTCTTAAGTCCTCTTTACCTTCTACCTGCTGAATTATTTAACTTAGAAATCGTGTGAAGCGTTTGTATGACAAACAAAATGAGCTTTGTGAAATGTTTTGGGATATAGCTTGAAGAGAAAGTTTCTTTACAGAGCAAAAAGCATTGCAAATAATAGCCTGAAAAAGGCTGAATCTGCCCCAGAGGGTTCTCAGACAGCGTCAGCAAACACAGGTTTGACTTTACCTGTAGAAGTAAACACAGCTCGTGTTAAAACCCAGCAGAAAGCTTTACACAGACTGGGGGCTGAAGAGAGTGGATGTTAATGGCTTCATTACAGAGGGGGAAGTGCGGAGGAGCGGGGGAATGAGAAGCGAGTGGTTTAGTTTTTAGGTATCCTCTGCAACGTTAAACAGTGGGTTTCTCTTTAGCAGCTTCTCAGTTGTAGTTACAAATATCGGAAGCTCTTGGAAATGGAGTTTATATGAAGACTCTGAATAAAGCTTTCATTTGAACCATCCGCTACCATTGTTCATCTGTTCAGGGGGGTTAGGGCAAGCTGGGAGATGGAGGGGTACATGTTCTGTTAAAAATGGGGCCTGGGTTCAAGATAAACCAAAATAGGGATGGAAATGTGGGAATGCTTCTCGAAATAAGTACTTTAATTTTGTGGTCACCAACAGAAGTGTCTGGTGCCTTCCAGTAGTGCGTTCAGCGCTTACTGGAAATGGGTTTGTTCTGCGCATCAATTACAAGTAACAACTGACCTGGGTTAAAACTGTTAATTTTACAGTTCTTACCAGAGTTCAGGTGAGGTTTGTTGTAAAAACATTCCAAATGTAGCTGAATGGATAAACCTTCTGATGGTAACAGAATGTCATTCAGTAGTCCTCATGTGCTCCTCTAAGGTTGATGGGCAGTGCCCTGAGAGTTAAAGATCTTCCCTTTTAAAAGGTGGGGAATGCACATAAACTAGTTCATAGCATTTCTGTTACTGCTTTAAGTAGAAGCTGAGCTGCAGATCTTCCTGCAGGTTTTATTTCTGAACTGCTTACTGCAAGAAGTCAAAGTTCAAGTGTCCCAATGACCCTTAAATTGCGTGGTGACGTTTCCCGATTGACTTACAGGGCTATACACTGAAAGAAGCCCAAGCAAACACCAAAGTTTCATAATTAAAAGGGCTAGGAGCAAGTCAGAAATTGCCAGACAAAACTTCCTGATAAGAATGTGCAAACATGCCAAAGAACAGAAAAATAATTCCAGAATTGAGAAACTGAGGATAATTTTCTTACTTGCTTCCTGGTTCTAGTTCCATCTTTCTAAATACAGCTGAATAAAGTTAAAACTGTTTGTTAAATATACAGTAGTAAAATCTACACCACTTAGATTAACTCAGTGCCAAAGTGATTATTTTCCTTACAGTAACTGTCATTTTCTCAGTCCTGTATCATTTGTGATCACAAAACAGATGTGCAAATATAAATCAACAACAAGGCTTAATATAAATCATAACAGTGAACTGATTCTTCACATGCAAAAGCTTGTACAGAGGAGCAGCTTCATAGCATAACCTGGGAGGAGCAGGATAAAAAACACCGTGTTGTAGCAAGTCAGCCCAGTTCAGCAGAGCACTCTTGAGTTTGTGTGACATTAAACACATCAGTATTCCGCCATACAGAGGGACCTTGACACGCTTGTGAGGTGGGCTGATGCCAACCTGATGAAGTTTAACCATGACAAGTGCAAGGTCCT
>JAOEHY010034830.1:16741-84208 GCA_025447955.1 Psilopsiagon aurifrons | reverse complement strand
GCCACAAGTCAAAAACACAGTGCTGCACCAACTACTAAGAAGGAGAAAAATGACTGCTACTGCTGAACCCATGACAGTCAGGAATGCTAACCATTGCAAAACGGCAAATACATATGGCAGATACGTAAAAAACCCAAACAAAACAAACAGAAGAAAATGTTTAAAAAGGAGACTAGATCTCCTGAACAGAAATAGAATGAGTTGAAGTGCACTCAGCAACTTGTGAGCTGCCTTGGCAAGAGCAGACAAGGTAGAGCAGTGCTGAACAGATCAAAGTATAGAAGAAAATCTTTTTAAAAAAAAACAATGCCAGGAGCTATTGTGTCTGTGGAAGTTAATTAGCAATAAAACACAGGGTAATCATCAACTGAAATCACATTTATGTCAAAAAGTGGAGATACACACAAGTTCCAAATGCATGCTTGTGTGTTCACTTTCACCCTGAAAAGAAATGCAGTTATCAAATAAGATTTCAAGGAGAAAAAGCTCATATAAACCTGAAATGTGACTTCAGTAACATTACTCAATTGCAGGATTTCTAAATCCCGATGTCTTAAAATAGAGCTGACAATGATTCCCAAGGTGCCAACTACACTCCTGCACAGTCAGTTTTTCTTTCTTATTAGCTACTTCTGGACCACAGTTTTTCATTACATTCATTCTACAAATCTTTTAGACCATGCCTTTAAATGTGTGTTCTTTGGGTTTTGCTAACTTCCTACATTGACTGTTGATCTGATATTGCTTTCTATTAATGGTCTTGCTGATCAACCTTGTCATGATTAAGATATCAATTAAAGGATTTGAGCTTATATTTTGTTACCGTATTTTATGGTACTTACTAATTTGAATTAAGCCTAACTGTGAAGAACAAAATGTAAACATCATAGCACAGTAAATTCTGTATGGAAAGTTCAGAAATTGGCTTAGCAGACAGTTGTTCAGGGCTAATGTGAAATCAGTTATGTCAAAGGTACTTGAGGTTGCTCAGCACCTTTAAGAAACAGATTTACTTCAAAATGGCATATTTCTATTCCATTAGTCTTTGGGTTTATTACCTTTACTGTTTCTTGTCCTTGGGAGTCAGTTTTCAATTGCTGGCGTTAAGCTAAACCAGATCTAAATTAGTCCTTTGTCACTTGTTGAGCAACACTCAGCTCATTCACTGGGGCATGCATGTTCTTACCCCAGAGACTTCATGACAAGGCTGGGGCAGATGTTAGTGGCCCAACATTGTGTCAGTCAGCTGATTTTAATCTTGTGCTGCAAATCTGTCAAAGCCTGAAATTGGCCAGTAAAGCTATTGTGGTTGCTAAAGGTGTGCCTCGTTGTGCTGGGGCACACCTACAGGAGGAGTTTTAATTAAAGGAATTGGGGGGCAGTGAGGTGGAGTCTGTACTTGACTCTGTCCTAAATAGATTTGCTCCATTAAGTCTTCTGTGGGTGGATAAAGATTAAGTTCAATCAGCTCTAAAATCAGACCTCATAAGTTACTTTGCCTTAATTTCTCTCTAAAGAGTGGCACAAGCATAGATCCTGTGAAAGGGAAAGTGGGAAATATGTGTGCAGACAGCTTATGCCCATGGTTACCTTCCAGGTTTGTCACAGGCTAAGTTGAAACTGAGGACATACTCACTTTATCATGCTATTAGAAGGCACTGGAGCTCTCCTTTACACACCTACTGAGGTTAGCCTCCAAAAGTGGGTGGTGTGTGAGAAGAGATGGGATACTTCCTGGGTGTCATCTCCACAGGCAGAACTGATGTCACTAGGATGTAAGAATAGAAAGAGGAATACAAAAGTAGATGCAGCCCTATGAATTCAAGCACTGGACTTTAAAACCAGGAGAGAACATGTTGTAGTTCCTGAATGGGAATACTGAATTGGATTAGGATTTATTCCTTAGCATATACACACATGTGAGATGGTGAAAGCAGCACAGCATTTTGGTCACCTACCTACTGAACACATAACCTCTTAAAATCCTCCATGCATCAGCATGTAATGCAGTCTACGGGTCATCTCAATATGTAGCTGATGAAGGGAAGGCAGCAGTAGATGGAGACATTTATACCCTCTTGGGTATTTAGAGCCATTCAGAAACACTTTTCTCTGGTTCATTTGTGTGTGGAAACTCATGCTATAACTGAAATTAAGCAGTGGATTTTGAGCTGATTATGCCATTGAAGTGATGGACGGAATACTTGAAAGTTATTCTGCTTTATGTCTGTAAGCACAGCCAAGACAATGATTGATTACTAGGGAAAAGGAGTGTTACAAATGAAGAAAGGGAACTACTTGGATCCATTCAGTTTCTATCAGAGCTGTGAGCTGCAGCTATACAGGTCTCGCTGGTTATTGCTATGTGTCTTTTGCTTTGATAACACAGACTTTCTAAAATCAGTTAAAAATGGCTCCACTTGGAAAGCCTTGTCTTTGAAAAGTGTTTTGGCTTTAAAACTATTCTCTAAAAACATGATTCTGGCTTAACAGTCAAGGCCTGGTTAAAACCTGAAAAAAAGTGGTGTTGTGGGGGAATGTATTTGAGCTTGTGGACTTGTCCTCTGTATTTTAATTCAAATGATTGCTTTATAGTTTGGGGAGCTTCATCGTTATGGAGGAGCCAAAATAATATATTTGCAGATGTCAGTGGTTTAACCAAAGCAGCAGAGTGACCTGGCCGTATCACACATGAGCATACAAAAGTAGGCCATGGTGGCTTTCACCAGCACCAAACAAACAAATGGCTACCACAAATTTAAGCAAGTGAGGATGCATTAAAAAACTCCTAAACCAAAAAAGGAAATATATAATAAAAAGGAAAATAATTGTTTGCCTTGAAGACCATTTAGTACCGTGTGACTTTTTCCCTCCAGAAGGAAACACTGGTGGTGAGTGGGATAAGACATTTCCTTGATGCTACCCTGTTTCTCTACATAGAGCAAAAGCCTGATTTCCAGTTCAGAAAAAGGGGTGTTTCCTCTGTTTGCATTTCCAAGCCTTTCTCTAGCTATTACTTTTTTGCTTCTGCCAGCTCCACTGCTTCCTGCTTTTGCTCTCTGATTGAGACTTCTGACTGTTTCTCTTTTGCAGATCACAGGTGGCTTCTGCCTCCAGAAACACACAGGTATTTCCACCTAACTATACTCTCCAGACAGCTTTTCCCCAGTTTCAGTTTCTGGGTGAGCTGTTTTTTGGGCTGTGGCTTCATTTCCTTCCCTTTACTCCAGATGTAAGCATTGCTGTGCCTACATTGGTAGGAGGAGAACCTATGAAGGTCAGTAACCAGTTGCACCGGCTTCAGAGATGTGTCATCTCAACATCCATTATGCTTTTATATTATATTCACAAGCAGTATATGGTGATATATGTATTTCACAGGCCCCTGTAAATTTCAAACTGTATATATTCAGAATATAAATTATCCTATTTCCTTCTTTATTTTGGAAAAGGTCCCATTTAATTGAAAGACAAGTCTTTCCTATTGCTTTTTGTGATAACTCAAAGAATTCTCTATTGCCTCAGACACAATATTATATTAAATGGCATGGGCTGGTTGAAAGCATAATGACAGCATGATCATTTTCTGTTGGATTTTGTATTCATTGCTGTTGCACCTAATTACATTTCTGTGATACTATAATGGAATTATCCCTGGATTCCATGCATTTTTTTTTTCCTAGGTAAATTAGAAGTAACTTCTAAAACAGTATAAGAAATACCTAATTAGTGGTACCAAATTCCTGATAAATATTGTGCTTCTTGAGCTTCACTCAAAATTAAAGTTTATTTCTATTTGCATTTAGATTTTTAACCCAATGCTTGGACTTCGGAGAACAAAAATTACTTTGCTTAAACAATTCGTTTATATCAGGTTGCTTGGTTAAGTATCCCTACCAGTCATTTCATTCTATAAAATTTTAAGTTATATTTTTCATTATATATATATATATTCTAGAAAAAAGTTGGTCTTCATCCATTATATCACTTGAGCACATGATTAGCTTTAAAACCCTGAACAGACTCACTGAACTCAAACTGAGACATTACTTAAGTCCAGTGACAGTGAGGAGCATGTGCTGGAAATTTTGCACTTGAAGCAGATACTATTTCAGCTCTGGAAACAACACCAAGGACTTCAGTGTAAAAGCACTCCTATAAGTGTTTTACATTTAGAACTCCTACCAAAGTCAGAGGAAATATTCATGAAGCAGAAAAGTGTAATAGTCTAATTATTCATCTGCTGGGAGATGGCATATTGTTCTATTACCTATTACAATAAAATTTATATGCTTAGAAGTTACTGTCTCAACAACTTTGAAAGCAGTAAAATATGTGCCGTACTTCTTAAGTATATTTTCTTAATCTTAAAATTTTGTCCTTAAAAGTTTACAGAAAGTCAAATATTAGGGAAGTATTTTCTGCAGTACAATGGTATCCATCTTCCCACCAATTATTTTATTGAACAAAAGCTCAGGGAATGATATTAGTGACAAACTACTACATAAAATTCAAATGTTTCCATTCACTTTTGTTTTAAAATTAGTTTCAGCTGACAGTAGACGAAAGCATTTTCATTGTGATTTATTGGCATGTCTTCTGGAATGGTTTGGAGAAGAGGCACTCTGAAAGTACACCCAGAAGATATGAATAGCCCTGGTACCTCTCACTCATTCACTGTCCATTTAGTGTTTGTTATTGCAGGTGTGAAAATAAAGAATTTTCTTTAAAGTGTTGATGATCTTAGAAATGTCTGATTGTGATAAACACTTGACCCTTAGCCTTCATCTTGAAAGGTTTTGTATTTAGCTTTGGGCATGTGAGTCCAAAGTGCACCCATATCCTAGCTCCTATGTCATAGCACAGAACTTCTCCAGCCTGCAGGCTGAGTGCCTCAGCTTCACCTTAAATCTTTGGATCTGGTCCATTTGACAAGTTCTAAGCATCATGCTTTTGAAAGGTGCCAGACCAGTAGCCCTCAAGGCTGAAGAATGCTGTGCATTAATGAAATGGCAGCCTCACAGGCAACTGCAATGCAAGATTTATCACATATCTTAGCAAACAGTGCTGCACAGGAGCCAAGTCAGCCGTGAGAAGGTACTTCAACCATTCAGTCATTCATTTTGATCCAAAGAGTCAGGATCCTCAATTCTCCAGCTTAGGCCAAGAGGTTCACTTTTTAGTTGCTGTTCTATATCTATAAACAGCTACCTAGCTTGTTTTGACTGAGGGGTAATAGAAGTTCAACAAAACATGGCACTGGATTCCAGAATACCCAAACACATGTCAAGTGTCTTTCCAAAGCCCAGCCTGCATTGTGGTCCTCCCTTGATGAAAGGCTCCCAGCACTGCAACTTGGCAGTCAGCAGGTTATTGCAATAAGAGAGAATGTAAAATTCAGAGACTTTCCCAATCTTAAAATGTCAACAAAACACCTGCGCTTCCACTGTCAGGAGGCCACTGATGAAAGGCAAATGCTATTTTTAATTATGTGCAGAGTACTATAAGAGATATTTAAATCACCTATGTCATTTTTTTGGTGTAAGCTTATAAAATAGTAAATATTTAGTCTGCCAAAGTGTGTGGGAAACCTGCCTTTTAAAGCAAGGCAGGAACAGATCCAGCAGATCCTTGCTGCTCTTCATGTGACAAGCATGGTCCCCAACATCTCCACTATCTCAGTCAGCCTGTCTTTCTGATGCATGGCGGTAACTAACACTAGATTAAAAGCAAATAGTTGATTTCCTCTGATGATCCCTTCTGATAGTGCTTGAAGGACAGAAATGCTTCTGGGCACAGGATTATTAATAACATATTTATTATAATATTATTAATTGTTAATAAAGTGCTGCAGGCAGAAGTTTTAACCTTTTGTGCCAATGTACAGACAGAATCTGCTTCCTCTTTGATTCTACCTATTTTTGTTGATCAAGTTTATCTAATATTTGAGTCATTCTTACAGTCATTGCTGCCCCTATGTATTGTACTGTTTTGTTGAAGGCAAACAGTAAACTCCTGCTGTCGCTTGGGATGCGCAGGTTGGTCATTAAGGAACAATTTGTCACCAGGACAGTGATGCAGCAGTGGTAGAGGTTGCCCGAAGAAATCAGGGTTTAGCCCACTCTTGGAGATTTTAGCAGCTGCAAAAAGTCAGACCTGACCTGTTCTTGAGTTGGTGATAGTCCTGTTGCAAGTGAGAGTCATCATTAGAAAATGTCCACAAATTCCTTTCAACCAACATGAAATATTTGCCCTTTTTGCTGACTTCTTATGATTATTCTAAGCCTGCTTTGGAAAAGAAACTCAACTTTTAAACCTGGTTATTTAAATGGAACAAAAATACTTTTTTTCAGTAGTGGCTAACAAGGAGAATTACTGTAGATTTTAATACTGACATATTAATATGAAAATATACATGGCCCTAGAGAACTACAAGGGGAATGTCTCCCTTCTTTACTGTAAGGGTGGTGAGGCACTGGAATGGGTTGCCCAGGGAAGTTGTGAATGTTCCATCCCTGGCGGTGTTGGACAGAGCCTTGGGTGACACGATTTAATGTGAGGTGTCGCTGCCCATGGCAAGATGATCTTAAGGTCCTTTCCAACTTTAACTATTCCATGATTCTTGTGGGCCCACAGAGGTTTGCACATATGGTAGCCCACTTTGCATTGCTTGAAAACTTTATCATAACATTTGCAAAAAGTGATTTGTGTTTTGGGATGGTAATTAATTTTTTAGAAACTTTCTTTTTATTGACTGCTAGACATGGGCTGAAGCCAGTTGTGTCTGAAATGAAACCAAAAGCCTCATGAGCAGATGGCCTAGCATGTTCAGTAAAAGTGCTATCTGGAAATGTGATGTATTCTTCACTGATGAAGAACCTTGAGGACTATCCTCTCTGTTTATTATCAGCCTCTGAATGTGTACCATTCCCTCATTCTCACAGGCACTGCTGCCAATGAGAAATAACAAGTAGGAGTAGCACTAATAATTGAAAGTCATACCATGCTTATATTTTTGTTACATATTAATAATATTAGATTTGGGGCAAGGGGGTGTGCTAATATGTAGCATCACAAATACTTGTCAATATATATGAACTAGAATATACCTGTAAATTAAAACCACACTAAATAAATATTTTGTTATCACTTTCTGTTTCCTTAGCACAGGACACCTCATACGATTTTTCTCTCAATTTATTCACTGGAAGGGTGGGGAAGAAGAAAGGGAGGTATGGTTATTACATGCTTCCAGCCAGTTTCAAGGTTACAGCTGCTTTCCCCATCCACTACTTTCCTCTAGTTAATGTCATGTTTTGCTTGGCTTCCACTGCCAGGCTCTCAGCTTGCCTCCTGTCACATCATTGCCTGCCATTTCAACAGATTATTACATTCAAGATCAGGACACTTAGATGTGTTTTAATGTATAAAGATGAATATGTAGGTGTCTACAGATAAGGTAGGTTAAACTCACTTTATGGTCAATGGAGACATTTCCCTTCAAATGGACAGGCATTGCTGTCATTAGCTCTGGCTCCACACATCGTAGCTCTCCAGTGAGCACCAAGGGGACTTGAACAGATGTGAACACCTAAAGCAGATGTGAACACCTAAAGCAGATATGAACACCTACCTACAAAAGAACCCTAATTTTAAGGTGTCTTAATATGGTTCTGAATCCCAACCTGGCTGATTGCCAGCTCTACTCCACAAAATTCCCACACAGGTTTTTCTTCTCAATTTCTGTTGGTTTTCTGCACCCCTTGCTCCTACATGTCTTGTTTAATTCCATGTTTTGTTGTCTCATCTAATCATTTGTTCTGGAGCAATGTAGTCAATACCTACTCTTTCACAACAACCTTTTTCACACCTGATGTAACTGCTGCTCCCATAGTGTGTCTTCCTCCTCCTCCTGACATTAAGTTTGACAGAATAATATTTCTTCTTACCTCAGTTTCATATTTAACATGCAAACATGTTTGTTTGTTTTTCTGAGGGAGCGAAATTAATTATTAAATTTAGGCTCTGTTAAAGAAAAGTGAATTTGAGTGATTAGTGTTTTAGCTATTCATTTCTAAACATATACTGCCTACAGTCTCCTTAACATGCCTGATCATCAGCAATGCTAATTTTTAAGTCTTTAAAATCGGTGGAAGCTGTGGAAACTTAATCTGTCTCCTGATTTCTGTGAATAGTTTTTTCCACAGTTGTTTGCAACTGTGTCTTGTGAACAGAGCAACAATAAAACAACCAAAAAGCAGAGCATGTGTGCAATGCACAAAATATGAAGACACTGAAGAGTTCTCATGTTCCCCCAGGTGTATCTCCCTGGGCAAATATGAGAAGACTAGCTTCCATGCAACAAAACTGTGGGCTATATTCTGAGCTTCATTGTGCTGATTTAAATCTGGAGTGATTACTTTACTACAGCCTAACCGCCATGAGGATCTCCCTGTATAATCAATACAGTAGGCATATTGACCTCAACCTTCTGGGTATAAATAAGTACTGTCAGGAACAGTCCTCTTGCAGGGAAACAGACAGAAACACCTGACTTTAAACAGACTTTAAAAAAACACATCTCTTATGAAATCTCTGGAGAGCAGGAGTTCTTTCAGTCTCCCAGGGCATAGCAAGCCAAGCAAGGTAAGTTATCTTGACATCAAGTCCTCGAGCAGCAGACCTTTTGGGGAGTGAACAAAGTGCTCTGTAGATCCAGCCTTGTAATCAGAGTCATCTGTATCCTTGAAAAGTACAGCTGCGGTTAGGGAAGCTGCAGAGAACACGTCTGTTACACTGACGTGCTTCTCCCAGCAAAGGAAACATCATGGCTTTAGTTTCAGGGTATTTTTAGTGTTCCTTCCTTCTGAGGGGGGTTCTATCATAACCCATTGATTTGCATGGAGCTTATTTTAAGTTATAAAGGGGGTTTTCTTTTTTTTTCTTAAAAAGTGACAGAAACATACTGAAAAAATTTTATGCTTTTCAAGAGTTTTCCTTAATACAGTAGCCCTTTGTGAATTATTCCCAGCAATTCTCGACATTGAAACAGGAATCTTTACCCTATGAGATAGTTACTCTGTTTTGGGCATCTCAAATAATTCATTGACACTTCGGGAGTCATACGACTTAATGAGAACAATACCCAAGTGACCAGACTGCCAGGATAAGTAAGTCTGTATTGTAAAAAAGATTATTTTTTTTTTCCTCCTGGAGTACTGATTCCTCATTAAATAGTAAGTTACTTTTGACAGACATTCATTTTTAATGTTGGCGAAATGGAGGCATAGTGGAATCATGTTTCAGACATTCTACCGATCCAGGATTACTAAAGATGAGGGAAGCAAATGTCAAAGCCACAAACCATACAGAAGTAGATTTTTCTTTAAAGTTTTTCCTCCTCCAGAGAAGAGAATTTCCCAAATGTACTACTACAGTTCTCAGAAGCCCTGACAAGACTGTGCTGAGTGACTGGAAGCAGGGAAGACTCTTGCAATCTATTGATGAGTCAGTAGGATTTTGAGGGGTAGGTGTTCTTGATTCTGATGCTGATACTGTTATTTCTACTTTCTGCTCAAATCCATGATTACAAGTAGCCCATTAGTGCAGTTTTGCGCAAAAGCTCCCCAAATCTGAGTTTTTTTTCTTAATTGTATTTCTATAAGGTAAACTAATGATGTAAGGACTGGAGATGGCTTATGCATTTCGTTCATGTGTTCTGGAAACAGAAGAGTTGCCCTGTTTTCCAGGAGTATGTGAATTACTAAGAAGAAGAGGCATTGGGTAGACATGCCCCCACCAGTATTTTCTGGCTGATATTTCTGAAAGAAGCAATTCTAAATCTAAGATTTCGTCTGTTTATTTACTACATGCAGGAGACTGGTTTTCTCAGTTGGTTGTTAAATAAAACAGCTGTTCTACTACACATCTGTTAACAAAAAAATATTAGCAGATTGTGCAATGAAAGATTAGGGAAGCTTATTTTAATTTTAAATGAAATAATGAGACAATCTTAGACCCAGGATCTGATCCTGAATCTTTTTTTTACTCTGGAAAACAGTGCTGAGCAACTAAAGTTCAGTATCTTCCTACTGTCCTGCCTTATAGATCTGGTCCATTTGACAGCAGGCTTTGGTCATCTGGTTTTGAAGCTTGGGGAAAGCAGTGACCAGAGGGCAACACAATGGAAGATTTCTCACAATTCAGAAAATCAAAGCAAATACATTGATTAGATTTAGGAATTTTTCAAATCATAATTGAGAGGCCTAAGCATGGGATTTGAAGACCAGTTCTGAGGAATGTTGCTGTGCACAATCTAAGCCACTACACCTTTTCCACCATGAACTGAGGAAGGCTAATTAACCTTTCCTTTGCCGTGAACTAAACATGTATTCACAGATAGTTATTGCCCTTCAGATGATATAAATAGCCAAGGTGCAAGAATATGATGGAACGTTTCAGCCTTCACTTCTGGTTTGAACCTGGCTTCTACCTGTGTAGCTTTTCACTGTGTTCTTCCATTTCTGACACATTTTTTCATGACCTGAAAATGATTTCTTCATTTGTGAAGGGTGTTGTGCTAAAAAATAGTTGCAATGTGCTTTGGAGATGTAATTCACTCTGCCACTAAGTTAATGACTCAAAACCCATTTGAACTAAGGCCTATCTGGGTGCTTTCTTTGGGGTGGCTGAATCGTGACACCTTCAAAAAACCCTTTATTAGAAAGCTCTCAGTAGCTGTTCTCTGCAAATCAGAGCCCCTGAAGAAAGCTGAAATACCAGTTGTGTTCAGATGGGTGTCAAAGAGGATCTGACAGAGCTTTCTTGGGGCAATGAGAAGCAGTGACTTTCAAAAGGGAAAAAAAAAAAAACCAACACAAGTCAATGCATTAAATAGAGATCAGGAAAGACTTAATCTTCTCCTGTAGATAAACTCTCCTTCAATTTAGCTCTATGAGCTCTCTTGCCTAAAAACTGGACTTCTTGCAACATGCAAGGAGACATATAATCAAACTGGAATAGATTTTGCTGTGACAAAGTTTCCAGCTGTGTATCATTTCTGTATGACAACAGATATTTTTTAAGTATGAAATTCACTCCTTTTTGTCATGGAAAATTCCCACAACATCTCTTTTCTCAAGGGTAATTCCAGGCACACCAAGTGAAAATTGTTTAAAGGAACATCTGTTTTCTCTCATAAATTATATGACAACATCTTAATAGAAACACAACTGGCCTGTATATACTTCTGTGCTTTCACCCATTAATTACAGAGAACATTAAGGTTCCATTTTACTGTGCTTTAAGCATCTGGTGCCAAAAGAAGCAGCAAGGAGAAGGGAAGCGTGATTATGTTATTAGGCTCAGCAGTCCCAAAATACTGATCAGCATTCATTATTGTCTGTTGCTTCCATATGAAGCTTGTCTTTAGTGTGCAACTCACTGACTATACATATATTTTATCAAATATAGGTTTTAAAGAAATACATAGTCACAGATAGTGTTTTATCCCATTGTGCAGTAGTTTTTAATAATCTCAATTTATAAGACCTAACAAAAGCATCCATGGTCTAAATTCAGCCAACTTTTATAACCAGCTTGGTAACCCATCCAGATGTGAAACTGATGTCCCTGAAATACCTGCAAAATTTTCTTGAATCCAGTAGTACACCAGGAAGAGCATTGCAATCAAGTTTTTAATTCATTCCTGTGGTCATCCTGCTAGATAACCAGCAGAGGCAGAACAATCGACCCTAACTCAGTGGGAGTGATCCGTCCTACACATTTGCAGTGACCGTAGCCAAGGCACAGTGTTGATCACCATGTGATGGTGAGACTTGATGCTTTGACCTGACTTCCCAGCCTAAGCTGGCCACAGCTGGTCTGGCCACTGGTCTACATCCAGGAGAGAAAAGCAAATGGTGGTGAGTATCTATAGGTTTCTAAGGGAAGGCTTCCAATTTGAAACTAAAGCAGCTCCACATTCCAGCATCTGTTTTTATGCTTTAAATTAGCCCAAGTAGTTTCTTCATTTTCCAAAATTGCGCTTCCTTAAAATGTTTCCTATTACACTGTCACATTTTACTGTGCATTAAACATCTGGTATCAACAGCCTAAACAACAAAAAAGCATGATTATGCTGTCAGACTTAATAATTCAGAAATATTAACCAGCTTTTATACTATCAGGAGCTTTTCATATGAAATTGGCCCTTGATGTGTATTTTGCACTTATGAGACTTCGCACATACCAGCATAAGATAACAGTGTTCAATCTTTCATGTAACTAACAGAGTTAATTTGCCTAAATGAGATCACTTTATCAGCCATACTCTTGCCCTGCAAAAACCAAGGGATTATCATAGCTTGTTAAAACATACCAAACTGTGATCTGGAAAATGGGGGCGGGAGGGACTTCTTCTGTGCAATAATAGATTAGGAAAGCTATTTAGCCTTAAGCAAACTTGAGAGCTATGAAGGCTGAACCATGTGGAAGGAGACCATAAAGCTCCTTGCCTGTTCAGTAACCAAATGACTGCTGCTTAGTTAGCTGTAAGCTTCAGTTTGAGACCTTTTGCTCCCATATTTAATTAAAACATCATTGTCATCTTCTGTGAGTACTGAGCTGTAATACTGCAGGCCTATTCAATATCTGTTTCTTAATTGGTCTTAAATAGGTTAATTGCAATTCAAAGAACAAGTCATTACCAGTGGGATGCAAGTGTATGATGCAATGGGACAGAGCATGAGCTATTGGCTGGAATGCCTGATGAACAGCATAGTTATTATTTTAAGGTTATGGTTGGAAACATTTTTATTACAGAGATTTCTGTAGTTTCTTTCACCAGCCACCTCCTCCTTCTTATCTTTGCTCTGTGGAATCTACTGCCACAGCTGTTACAAACTTTATTTCCACTGTTTGTCTGCCTCTGTGCTTACAAAAGAGGTGGGAACCTTTTGATGAATGGCACAACATCAATAATGGGGGGTTTAAGAGACTTTTTTCTACTTCTTAGTAATCAAATGCAGTCTTGAGACAGCAAACCCCATCTAATTCTGAGTACCTGTGACGTCTCACAGCCTACAAAGAACAGCTCTTGAACCCTCCTGGGGTCCCTGGGGCATCTGTGACAGTGGTATGAACATATACCCAGGATTTAATGGCACTGTCATTACATTACAAACACTGGTACTCAGAGCATTTCAAAATGATACCACAAGCATTTTCTATCTTTTCTAGTATCACTTGACTGAATAACTCTTTACAGTTTTGTTTCCCAGTTATACCATTTCCCAGTTACACCAATAAATATGTTAATGCTTCCACTTTGGGGGGTCTAGGTAGCCAGCATTTTCAGGTAATGTCCTTGAAATAATGTTGAATATGGAAAACATATGGTTACGTAATCCTTAGAAAGGCAAAGTAATTTAGGCATTCAACTAGGTAGGTACAGATTTTTGCATGAATGTTTTAAGGAAAGTTGAATTTTTAATTCTTTTACCAGCTTCTAGCCTAGCCAGGCACATAGTAACCTCCCCTGAAAACAGAACACAGGATAATGTAAATCTCTTCAATGAGAGTACTGTCTTCCCCAAATAACCTGAAGCACCAGAGGCTAGCGTGTTCCTTGGCATAAGGAAAACAAAGTCCTGACCAACTTGTCTGGCATTTGCCTCTATCTTCGGACGCCTCTGCTTCAGTCTAACAGGTTGTTTTGCAATTGCACCACCTGGCCTCTCAATAGTCCTGGGAAGCACAACAATATTTATTCTGTACATCTCAGGGTTTTATGCTGCTGCCAGAAGACCTGGCACTAAATGAAGGCATTTGCAATAGTAAAGTGCACACAGGGATTCAGGGAATCTCCAGTATATTTAAGGCCGAAACTGTTGTGGTATGGTTTCCTCAGATAAGATTTTGAGATGAAGAGAGGAAAAGGTGTTCAAATTGTGCATTGTAAATTATGGAGATGAAAGGATATCTCATAGCTTTTGCAACATTTTCTAAAGCTGTTTTCCTCTGGACTGTTGTTCCTTAACCAGATGCCCTGAACAGAGAACACTGCGTCCCCAGCTTCACTCTTAGATTTGTGATTAGTGTTGCCCCCGAAGAGCTTAGCTGTCATCAGAATTCATAATGCAAATTTGATGCAACTGGGGATTAAACTATGAATTGTTTTCAAAATTAGGACAAAGGTCTTACTTGGCATTGGAAAATAACATCAAGACAGTAGACAATTTGAGTGCAAATCTGTAGTTAGGGGAGTCCTTGTCTTCTGATATCCTGTCTGGTACTGTTCTGGTTGGTACTAACTCTAGACAATAGTGCTTGCTGACAAGATCAGGTAAATCTGTATTCTTCCCTTTATTCTTTCATTTGGCAGAATAATTCCTAAAGAGCTTGTTTTCAAGGAGGAACAAAACCCCCTACATTTAACATGCCCAAGCAAACACTCCAAGTGTGCAAGCAGTGGCAACGGAGCAGGTGGATGGAAAGAAGAAGGTTATTTTTAGTTTTTTTCAAACTCAAAGTTTGAAGACCCATGTCACAGAGGTCACTGAACAGCTGATAGACTATGAACATTCTCAGCCTTCATTCAGAGCAGTGAGCTAGAGGTAAAGGAACAGATTTTTCAAGTACTGTATGTTCTTCAACTGTTTTTGTTAATGAAATTTTAAGACTCAGAAAAAGTGACAGCACACTGTGGGTGGGAGGGATTTATTAAACCACGTAAAGGAGTTCAACAAGGAGACTCTATGTATCAGTTACTTTTGTTGACACCAGTTAGTAGCAGAGCGACAATCTTTTCCAAAGCGATCTATCCCATCATAACAAGTAACAGGTGACAGAATAAGAGGAAACAGCTCCAAGCTGCAGAAGGAGAGATTTTGACTGGATATTAGGAAAAATTTCTTCACCAAAACAGTTGTCAAGCATTAGAACAGGTTCCAGGGAAGCAGTGGAGTCAATATACTTGGAGGTATCTAAAAGACATGTAGATGTGGTACTTGGGGACATGGTTTAGTGGTGGCCTTGGCAGTGCTGTGTTAATGGTTGGACTTGATGATTTTCTGGGCCTCCAACCTAAAAATTTCTATTATTCTATTATTATTCTATAAAACAGATATTTAAAAGAAATTAAATAAATTCTCCTTCTCCCTGCTGACCACCAAAGAAGCCAAAGGAAACAATCTCAGATAGAGCAATCTGTCACTACAGACATCCAGATTTTTTGAGCTCATTCCCCCCCCCCTTATTCCTATGCTGAAAAAATCTGAACAAGTACCAAACTTTTTATATACTAATGGTCAGGAAAACTGGATTCAGGAAAACACTAGGCAACAAAACTCAAACAGAATGTTTTCACCAGCTAAACAAAGTCTTTACAGGTCCATTTAGCTGACAACAGCTATTCCTTTGTCCAGTATCAGGACTAAAAGGAAGACTTAGTCTGAAGTTTTTCAGAGAAGGTGTAGGCAAATAAACTATCATTAGTTTTGAGTCTTTCTGCAGTGGTAGGATGAATAGCCTCTGAAGTTGTCATCAAAACAAGTGATAGAATCACTGCTGATCACTGCCCGTTAAGTTTAAGGTCATGCATAAGTCTCAGATTGCAGGCAGAGAAAATACATACCATCAGAACAGCTGAAGTCATTGAAACAGCTGCAAGCTTTTAAGCATACAAACCGTTTCTCAATTCTGAAAAAATCTGCTTTTTTCAGGCAGAAATAGATAGCTTCTGAGTGAAATACAAATGGAGAGCATTTGCCTGGTTGCATGTTACCTAGTATTACTACTTGCCTGGTTGCACATTACTTTCTTACTATATTACCTACTAATGAAATGCCACCATTTAGTGCAGATTAGTAGCATTCTATTCCCTGAGTAACCTTTCTTGTGTCAGTTATTTGTGGAATATGGTCCTTATTAGTCAAGTCTATGTGACTATTAATCTCTTGCTGATAAATAACAACACTATTGATCATATATGAAACTTTAGTCACATGAAAAGCACAAAAGCTTGACAGGTGAAGTTAGGAACAAAGACAAAAATTCTATAGTAAATCAGCTATCTGGGCAAATGGGAGAGTAAAGTAACTTGAATACACCAGTAACTATGTGAAGGTCTTTTCTATATTTTCCTCACACTTCTGTTCATATTTCATCAGTTTCCACAATCTTGCACTGACAGAGATGATTGAAACCTACATTACAGGTTGATAAATACCTCTTCTTAAAAAGATACCAAGACTGATGCAACATGACAGAAAGCAAATCCTTACACTTGAAATCTAAACACATTTCTTATCCAATTCTTCCAACTACCATAAACTGATGAAAGAAGGATGAATCTCGGCTTTTAAATAATTTCTATTAAGCATGGGATTTCACTCTTTCTAGACCAGTAAATAATTTCCCCTTGATAACACTTGAAATATAGTAAATATTTGGAAAAAAAAACCCACCAAAAAAACCCAAACAAAGCTTTCCCTGCAGAAATCCAAGGGTAGCTGTCTTTATTACCAATCCTAATTTGTTAGATGTGGAGTGTCTGTGCTGTCAGAATGTAAATACAAGGCATTTTTATGTTTTCATTTGCACTTTTCCATTCATTCCAATTATTATAGATGTTGGTAATATGTAAAGGGAAGGATGGGGCTGGCACTTCCAACCCATGAAGTCTGTAAGACCCTACAAGTCCGTGTGACTGCATAAAATGAGAGGAAGTGTATTTGAGAGAGTGTTGTGCTGCATATGTACTAGCAATGTCATATTTATTATTAAAGATCAGATACTAGATACAGCAGAGCTGTGGGCTGAGCCAGTATGACGAGATGTGCTGAGTCCACTACATCTCAGAAGCTTTCCAGGCTTTCACCGTCACTAGTTAATGTCAGTTTGTGCCTGTCTGGGAAATGCAGGTATCTGGCCCTAACAGCAGATTTGTCTGTTTAAGAAACAGCTTTAAGAAACAGCACGGACTTTGTGTGCTACATAGCATTACTTGGTAAGAAGAAATAAGAGGATTTCTGAAGAGAGAAAGATTCAGTGTGAGTGTAACTGCCGTCATTTGTGGGGTTAAAGGGAAGTTAGTGAAACAGAAATTTCAGAAAATAGACTTTTCTTGCACTCTCTTAATGCACATCAAAACTCTGTAAGTCAGTAAGTCCTGCTGTAAGTTGCATGTCTTACCTATCTATCTCTGGTAATAGACACAAACATCTCTCTTTATAGCTTCCCTTAATGACGAGCATTCTTCATTGCAGACAAACATTTTGCTCATTTCTGGTTGTAGTGACATAATAAATCTTACCTCGTGTTTAGTGCTGTGAAACTGCTTGCAGCAGAAATGGAAAAACAATCATTTCACAAAATACTGTGCTTCAAGAAATTAAGCTAACTTAGTACCGAAGCCTTCTGTAGCAATAACTGTGCTGTGTCCCAATATTTGGGGTCTTTGAGCCTTGTTATTTCCCACATCTGGGCCTTGGCAGGTGGAGAGGTGCACTAAACTTCTTCAGCTCTGTGCCATTACACTGTATTTGTTTTCAGTGTTTGCACAGATGTAACTGTAAAAACTTTATTCTAATGAGAGCTGTGAGAGCTTGGGAAAACCCACCTGGAAAACCAGCTTGTTTCTGAATATATTTTGTTCAGAAAAGCTCACCAAACTTGTAAGCTTAGGGAGAGCTTAAATAAAGCCAGTGGAGGATTTTAAATGGGGGAGAAGGGAAAAGGGCATGAAGCAGAAGCACAAAACCATAATAAAAAATCTAGGTGACAGACAGTTAGTGGGAAGTCAGAAGTGGATGGTGCTAGTCATCATCCTTGATTTGATAGATGAAATGTATGAAGAGTGGAGATATGACAGTGAAACCATCAAAAGGTTGAACAAGAATTTGTCTGACCCTCTATTCCCTGGAAAGGGCACCTTCCTGCTGCCCTCCTGTTGTCTGGTTGAGGCTATGGGGCTCCGTGAAGAAGTATGCTGGACTCTGAAAAATGACAGTCTGGGACAAGGAGTTCAATGAGAGCCACAGATTCAATATTGACATTTCAGCTACTGCTGACAAACGAAGAGCTGCTCTTTTTAGCTGACAGCTGTGAGACATCACAGCTTTGCAGCAGCATAGACACTCCAGGCTAAAGATGGGCTTTTGAAGTACCCATGCAATTCTTCTTACGTGAAGCAAGATTGTACAGATATGTGGTAGAAATTAAGGGGCTGAAAGGGGGTACTGAGAGGTCCCTTGTTCCTGTCAATGATTCACTAAGAGGAAAGAGCAAAGTTTCAAAGTCCAGAATAAGTCTAATGTACATACCTGCTTTCCTATCAAGTCAGTGGTAGCAGGAGTACCTCTGAACACTGGACTTACAGAGTTACTGCCACAAGTTTAGCATGCTTGGCCAAAAATATTGCAAAATAATCTGTGATAAGGTCTTGCATTGATGAGGGAACATGTTTTTGCTGTTGTTTGATTTGGAACAGTAAATATTCCCAGCACCCATGTCAGTCAATCTTATTTTCATTCCTGTGAATCCTGTTGTTTCCCAGGTGGAGCAAGGGCAAACACTTTAAAACTGAGCTGAATGCCAAAGAGCAGTGAATAGCAGGGAAGATTTTCCAGAAACTTATAAATTTCTTAAGACTGAAAAATAGAAACACTAACACTTCCCACCTTCTTTGGAAAATAATGTGCATTCTAAGATGAAAGCGATGAAGTTATAGTGTACTTTTCATTTTTTTGCAAAGGTTACTTTATTTTTAAGTAGAATCACTGTTTTAGTCTGTGGATGATCTGACTCTCCAGACAGTTGCTGGTGAAAAAATGGGAGTCCCAAAACTTCAGTGTTTTTAGCCCTTGAGGGAAGAACAAATTAAACTGTTACAGTTTATAAAAATAATTACCCAAACACAGGCATGATACAGAAAGGCATCAGTGTCCCAGGGAACTTAAAATAGATAAAAGTAGAAAAAATATATCCAAAATATAAGCAAATATGGGTGTTTTCCATCATGAGTAGATAGAACTGATAATTTCCTGGATTTCAGTTTGGTTTTTACAATTAATGAAGTATTCCATATTGCCCTTTGAGCAGATCATTCTTAGCTGGATGACTTCTTAAAGGCTGGGAAACAGAAAACAGGTTTGAAAACTCAAATTTGCACCCATGATTTATGTAAGTGTTGCAGATGTAGCTCAGTTACACACCTTACTACAGTGAGCAAAATTAAGAAAAAGCAACAAAGAAGCCATAGAGACCAAGCCCTGAGACAGTGTAAATGTATGTAATTCCCTTGACTTAATTTTGCTAAACCAGTTGGGGTCTAGCTATCTGAGAAGATTTTCTATCTATCAAGTACCTAACCTGAATTTAAAAACTAGGCCATCTTATTTCTCTTCCATCCCTATTTATCTGAAACTTCAAAATCTTTTTTCTGCAAAAGGATATATAAACTGAACCATAAGGTCGCACCATCCTATTCAGAAATTTGCTGCCTCTAATGTTTTGATCTGTCCTAGAATCCTTGTTCTTGTCAATATCTCTTTTGGGGGCAAACCACCTGAATTCTAAATATTATTAATGACTCGGCTTACTTAGATCTTGTTTTGCCTTTTGTAGGTTTATTGACATATTTCCCCAAAGCAAGGCTTTGTAATGCTCTGCAAAGTCTGTAATAGGGAACCGGGAACATTTGTTGTTGGAGGTGGATGCTTTTTTGGCTATACCTTTCTCCATATCAGGATGTGAACTCCATACCAGCATCTTACATTGCATCATTTTCATCCAGAAGAAAAATATGAGCAGCCAGGAAAGAGACATGGTGATCTAGTCCCTATCCCAGTAGAAGAGAGCAGAAGGTAAGTTAAGGAGACAGTGTAAGCTAGATACATCTCCTACTACGTGTTGCTCACAGAAGAGTTACAGTGGAAAAAGTGAATTTATTGCTGCTCCCCTGAAGTTGGCAGGACAGCATATATTTGGTGATATGAATCTGTTAGTTTGTTGGTTGTGTAATGGTAGGAAAATAGACATAAGAAATTACGCAGTACAACTGGACTCATCTTGTTCTTCAGTTTTACAAAAGGAGGATGGGATTTGGAGCAAACTGGTCTATAACATCACAACTGCCTTTTTGCATCATTTCAATGAAGAATAATTCCACAGCAGTTTGTTGCCTTACATACAAGTAAAATTTATCTGTGTTAACAGAATCTGACTCATTCTCTTCACTGACATAATCCACATATTCACTGGTACAATTTGGTAGAATCAATTATAACGTGAATCTTGTAGCTGTTATGGAGAACACACCCAATTTAATCCACTTGCTATTGAAAAAATCTTACTGGGAATTAAGGAATGTATTTTGCAACAAAACATTTATGATAGAAATGAATCATCATCAAACAAATCCGCTTTACTACATCACTAAGTGCAATAAAATACCATGCAATATTACAGTGACAGCAGTCCTTCTAGTACCAGTAAGGGCATAAAAATTCTTTGGCATTGTCCTTAGAGAATGTTTCACCTATCAGAGGTGTTTCCTTTAATCTAATTTATCTGTTGCTGTCAAAGATACGTATTTTTAAAACTTTATTTCTAGAGAGCCATTAAGTGATTAAAACCAAATGAGAGGAAAGAAGACAGTTGGTAGAACAACATAAATCATAATCGAAACATCCTGGTAGTATAACACAGCCAGACATTTTGAATGGCTTGAGAGGCTCTGAAGAGTTCCACGGTAGTATGGCTTTTTGACATCCTGCTCAGTAGTTAAAGGGTATTCAACCTGATCTGCCTTTGTTGATAGCTGATATTATTTGACATTTTAACAAGGTTCGGTATTTGCAGAAGCATCTTATGGCACCACTTTCAACATCAGAGTCTATCACAAAAAACATTTTAACTCTTTTGCAAACAAACTTTCTTCCAGTTAATTATTAAACAGAGGAACAGCTTGCAGTATATGCTTGGAACTAATTTTACTATATATAGTGGGAAATGACAAGAGTGCATGAAGATGTGACTGAAGCCTGGTAGCATTTAAATACTCAGTACTTCCTCTGTTACCTTGACTAGTGTAAAGTTGGTTCCCAAGGTAAAAACTAAGTGGTCTGCTGGCATATGGTATAACCTCCATTTGAGCGCTAAAAGCTGGATACTGTTTTTGTGAAACAGATGTTGTTGAGTGCAGCAATGCACAACTGACTCTATCTAACAGCTGGGAATCCTTCGTGACCCATATAGCTAGAAATAAACATGGTCCTATGCTTGGCAAAAGTGTAAGGAAGCAAATTTTCATTTGTTAAGGGCTTATCAAAATGAAGAATAAATGTTTTTAGCCATAAACTGATTTTATTCACAAGAGTAATCTTTCCAGCAGCTTATGCGATGGCCTCATAATATTACAGGCACCCTTTGCCAGATGAAGGCTGCAGTTGCACTGACATATAGTGCAGATGGAAAATAAACATCTGCCTCAATCAAGAGAGAAGACCAAAGACAAGGTTGACGAATATTATCTGGCATGACTATCTTTGCAGGAAAGCATATAAATGCTACAGAACCAAAACCACTGGCATCGTCTGGTGTTGTCCTTATGTGGTTACTGACCATGAAGAGCGATGATTAGTATGCACTCTCCAAGGAGGAGTAGTGCAGATGCTCAGGATGATATGATTCCAACTCACTAGTATATGTTTTGCTATAGCCATACTATGCTAACAACAGACCAGTTTGAAATATTTTTTCTCAGTATTTCAATGACATTTTGTATCCTCAAATACACTCTTTTTTTTGAGGTGAGGGAAAAGAGAAGTTCTAACGGCAATTATGATGTTAAACGTAATTTAAAAATAGATAATTTAAAAATGGATTATCCATTTAAATGGATATTTTAAAAATTTAGCAGCAATTTTCAGCACTTTTTTTCTTAAACAACTTAAGGAAAAAATATTTCTGTCCTGCTTTAGACACAGTCAGTTTTTTGAGAAGGAGTTAAATGTGAAGACCACTCAGTTGAAAGCAAACTATTCAATTGATATACATTTTACCTTTGGGAAAGAGTGTAGTGTGCTGTTAAAGTAACTCTACATACATGCATGTATGCACATACCTACTCTCAGCTGGTATGGAGTTCTGATTCTCCCACAAAGGATTATGTGATGCAGGATGGTTGCAGCTTCATAGGTTCTGTTTTTCTAGGAGGATTTCTTTGTCAGATTAAAATAGGAATCAGTTGCTGGTCGTTTTGATGGTGCCTGATTTTGTATTTAATTTTTGACTATGCAAGTTCAAACTGCCCCTCTTTGCTCTGGAAGAGCCAGTTAAGCAGGGCATGTTAACTACTGCTCAGTCTCAGTTAAGGTTTTTGACCTGGTGAGAATTATGTGCATGATGCGTATTAGCTAAATTAACGGGAAATCTATTACAATTGGACAACAGGCTTAGTGTAAGGATGCAGGCATAAATTTGAAAGCTGAGGATCTCAGATCTAACCAAATCTTGGAGAGCTACACGCAATGTGCTCCGCAGAGAAAAAAAAGAACAGGGAGTATAATGCATAATATTGCAGGCACCCTTTTCCAAATGAAGGCTGAAGTTGTATTGACAAACCTTTTAGCTACATATAAGTCCAAAAATCACAGCTCACGGTAGTCTGTTGAACACAATTTTTGGGCTACATGCACACATCAGTGTGCCTTTCCTATTGCATTAGGATTCAGGCTTGGGTTTCCTAGGTGCCTCAGCAGCCAGGTGAGGCTGTTGAAGCTGCCGGTATTAAATATTCACAGAACAAGCAGAGGGAGTTGGAATGGGCATCAAATGCCGTCTGAGGCTGAGGCAACAGCATCATCTCCTTTGACCTAGATGAATATTTCTGTTAGAAGGACCTTGTCAAGAATGTCCTGTACTACCTGCTCTGCTTTCACCTGACTAATATGAGGGTGCTTCTCAAAGGAAGGTTTTAGTATTGTCAGAGCTACAGGTTCTGGACAGACTTTTAGACTCAGTTTTGTTCTCTCAGTGACAGCACGAGCCTCATCATTTTCTTTAAGCTCCAGATCTTGGAGCCACAGAAAAATCTCAGTTTTCTTTAAGAAATAATCATTTACTTTGTAGAAATTGACTAGAAAGTGAACTCTCAAAGTCCAGAAATCAGAAGAAGCCAGCACATACAATCTCTGCGTGTTTATGACAATCTCCTGGTTGTCACATCTGCTTTTTTATTCTTTTCTAACATACAAATAAAGCTTCTCCCCTTCTATGAATGCTCTGGGAACTGAGAATTTGACTTGCAAAGTTTAATGGGTGCATGAAGTTGTACACAAAATGATATTTCCCTGCTATGTGCCATATGAGATATATCAAAGAGAGAATGCCAAAGAGGCAACTATAGCACTCTCTGCCCCCACCTCCCCAGTGTATATCTGCCAGCGGGCATGTTGCAATCCCTAAAGCATTTACAATTTTCCACTTTTTTTTTACCAGTATCTCAAAAGCTAACCACTGTGATAAGAAAAATGTGTAGGATAGGGTAAAACTGGCAAAGCCTCAGTTTGAGTTTAGCATATTAAAGAGGATCTGGACCTTTTTCCCAGTTTTGAAAAACAAGGGTTATTTCAACTGGTTGCCTCCTACCTCTCGTCTGCTATTCAAACAACAGTATGTTTCCTTTAGGCAGTTTTCTTCCCTTATGTGCTGTTTTTATTTCATAGTCTAGCCCTCAGACTTGTCTTTCCAACTGTAGCCCCAGCAGACATACTCTCCAATGCTCTAGTCTTAAAAAATTAATTTGAAGTAATAGACTAAAACAAGCTTGTTAAGGATGGTGGTAGCTGAGCCAATCACAGAAAGATCTAGTTCTCAAAAACAAATCCATGTCTATATGTGCGTATGGCACAGAGGCAGTGGGAAAGTAACTTTCTCTGAACATGAATGGAGGTTCACCGGCCATGGCAAACTTCAGAATGGGCAATACCTTAACAGTACCCTGAATATCATACGAAAGGCCTGCTCCACAAACAGTTGTTTTAGATTACAACCATTTGCAACTATAAAAGTGAGTTCTCAGCATATGTATACGAGACAAAGGATAACTTGGATCACCAAGTAAAAGAAATTAAAAGATGGGAGTGATGCTGTTCTCCCAGTGGCATCATCAGTGAGATCAGAGCAAGTCCAGTGACTTCTCCAGATATGAATAAGGAATGACCTTCTGCATTGCCATCCAAAATAGCCCCAAATTTGTTCAAGTACTGAGTCTTAGAATGATCTTTAAACTACTTCTGTCATGTTGCCATTTGGCACTTTGCTGCTGCACTTAAAGAAGTCACCACAGTACTTGCTTCCTAGCTTTTTCCAGATTTCATCTTCAGTCGCAGGCTTCTTTTCTTTCTGGTAAATAAATTGAGATTCAACAGAATGAAATGGCACAGCCAATCTCCTATATCCATCAGTAAAAAGTACCACTAGGCAAGAGCTGTCAAAATGTGAACTTTTGTACTTACCCAGACAAAACTCTAATCACTTTGAATGTTTGTGTATGGACGACAGGATTCAATTTCATAAGTTTGCCCTGTCCTGGTCTTTTTTGAATCATTATATTCTTTCAAAATTTTGAAAGTTTTCTTCTGGTTTAGCCTTATAGATCCCATAGGCTGTTTGATACTAAATGGCAGCACTGAAAAACTATGGAGAGGTGCTGATAGTGTGAGATGACAGACTTTCGCCATCCCTAACATGTTAGTGATTTGTTCGGCCTACTATTTTGGCATAGGATGTCAGTCTGTTCAGTGGTAGTGGGTTTCTCACATGATATGTCATCAGTCAAAAATCTATACGGTTCGTGCCCTCACTAGCAATATATGTGTTATCTATTGAAGACCAAGTGTTCGAAATTATCCATAGAGACTCCGTAACATTAATGACCTTTTTCTTTATGGGGCTAAAAGTGAATTATGGATATTTTTAAAGCCATTCTGCCTATTTACAGTCCTTACAGCCTTTTTTAGATTTCTAGCATTTTCAAGTAATCTGAAGGCTGGTTTCTTTTTGCTCAATGCTAATGTAAATTATTTCTTAATTTTAGACTAAAATGGGCATCTGGACCACTATATACTCAGTGGAAAGATTAAAGCTTCCAGAAGACAATATACTACACCTTCTTAAACACTGATTTTAAGAGAAGAAGTGCTGTGTTCAGGCTCAGATGGCTTACCCTGGAAAATTAATGTTTAGACAGCTTGAGTTAACACAGAGAGATAAGTATCCAGCTTGACACAAGACGACACATAGAAGACACTTCCTGATTCCTCATGCTCTCCTACATTGTTGACATGGCAAGTATTGAGTTCTTATTCGTCTTAACCTTTAAACATGGAAAGAGTGAAGGATGTTTTCTTTGTTAGATGCTTCATATATGCATAAATATATACCTATCCAATAAAATGTGAAAAAAACCCACCACTGCATAGTTGACTTTGTGGTTTTCCTAAGACTACACATTTTACTTGAGACAGCTTGATCCTGTCGAGAGCCAAAGCTACATCAGGAAAAACACTGAATTATTGCAATCACAAATAGAGTGTTCCCAACTCAGTCTGTGTCTTACTATTCTAAGTATAGCAGTCCTAAAGAAGCAGAGGAAAGTGGACACAGTCTATGACCTTAAGGAGGCATACCAAGGCCATTTTCACAAAATTACATATTTCTGAACACAAAATGAAGAGGCTGTGGCCTTCATGGGGAGAAAGGCACAGACAATGCACTGTAACACTGATACTAGCTAAGCTTTTTCAAACAGTTTGTTCAAGCACCAAGTAAAACACTGGCTATGCTCATGGTTTGTCTTGAGATATGGGGAGTATTGCTGCCTCCTTTTTACAGATGAAAACCCTGAGGCAGGCTGAGGATGTGACAAGCTTCTTGAAATAACACCATGAGTTAGTGACAAAGCCAGGTTTAGGAGGCCCATTCTTCAGTGCCTGAGCCCTGAAGGCCATGGCTTTCCTGGTTCCTACAAAGCCATGGTTTGATAATTAAGTTGGTTTTTTGCCAAATAATTTTATGGAGGCTAAAATACCTCTAAGTTACTGCTATCATAAGATACATATGAAAACCTAAACACAGGGGAGACCATTCTACAGGGTATTTTGGTTTCAGTGAAATAAAGACATTAATAAAAGAATTTCAGCGCTATATCAGAAATTCCTTTCAGAGGAAGAAAAGGAAAAAGCCCAGTAGTAACACATGGAAACGTAATCTTTTATTTTTAGAAGACTGGTAATATTTCTCTGCAAGTAACACCTGATTAAGCAAACTTATTGAATAAGGTCCATTATGTCTGCATGAAAAACCTAGAAGTTGAGACATTTTAGGACAATCAGATTATAAAAGTGCACTAAATTCTTAGCATTAAGCTACCTCACCTTCACTGAATTCTGAATTCTCATTAAAACTAATCATATTTCCATGCAAAGTAAAAATAATTCAGGTACTTGAAAGTGGGTTGTATTCTGCTCTCAATGCCCACTTACATCTCCTATTAGTGGTAAGGCCGTTAGACACAAAGTGGGAATTACCTAGCTAGCTAGCTAGCTATATATATCTCCTAAGGTGACAGGTGACAGGTATAGCTGTTACTTTGGTGAGCAGAAAAAAACAGGAAAGAGGTCTATGTATTCCAAACACCAGTTTATTTTCACACTGGAGATTTTAGACAGTGTTTGTTTATCTGCAATTGTCAGCACAGCTTCACTGAGGGTGGGATTCATCTCATTTAACCTAAGCCACCAAAAGTTAGATAGCTAGTTTAGTTAGAAACTAGCTATCCAAAAATACTCCTTTCTTTTCACTGTCCAGGGAGCTGAGACAGTGATGTTAGGAGGGGTTGTCTCTCTCTCTCTTCAATACATCTTCAAATTTGAAATGAATATTAGGTGAGCCATCTGCTAGCCTAGAAGTCTTTAAAGAAAATACAAGAGTTTTTACATGAGTAAGGCAATGGAAGCAAAAATGAAGGCAGTCTCAGATTTTCAAGTTAAAAATAAGAATTTAGTTGGTTCTGGATTTTTTTTTCATTTCTGAAGATTGAAAGAGGAGAGAAATGTATATTACTTGTCAAAGTCAAGAGATGGGATGTGTAGCAGTTATGCATGTCGTTGCAGTTGTGGAATCTCTTTCCCAAGGTCTTTCTTCACCTGGAGTTGGTCAAACAATTATTTGAAAACAGGATTTATGATTAAACTCTTTTTTGTGAACCTCATTTTTGTGAATCAATGTTATTTCAGTCACCTTAGCTGATATCCAGAGAGATTTGATTTTTTTTATCTGTCGCGTGTGAAACTTTTCCTACAGGAGGGATTTCTTGAGGCTGACCCCCAAAATTGCTGAACTTCAAGGACATGATCTCAGTTTAAAAATGAATTTGTGTTTTTACTTCAATTAAGATATTTTCAATATTTTTCTGCTGGTTTCCTCACTGAAGTCTGAAGATTGGTCCCTACAGGCTGCTTTCAGGGGTGGAAGTCAAAGTAGTAGTAAGTACAAGTAGTAAAGATGACCGACTCCCTCTGTGGTGTCTTTTATAGTCCATCCTACTGCAAATAGAGCTGTATTGTGTAGCCTTACAATTTCCATGGTGGAGCTGACACATTTATGTTTTTGGATAAAAAGAAACATTTTTACCACTGAAATGGAGCCTTCGTATCCTGCAGCATGGCTCAAAAGAAAGCCAAACTGGTTAAAACCAAAACAACACAATGAAACAAAACAGCATGCAGCTGCCTCCTCAGAAATATCCCTGCAAGGCAGACAAATGGATGCATTTATTTTCCCAGATTTATTTGGTAATGTAAAGATCCCAGTGCAAGCATTAACACTTCAAATCATTATATAGTCCTGGGGCAATCTTAGGAGGAGTTGAATTTCATTAAACAAATTAGTGATTTGAAATTGCAGTAACTGTAGGTATAATCTTGCTCCCATATATTTCATGATGCAGTGCAAAAGAAACCACTCCTCAAATGAATTCTCCATAGCTAAGCATTGCCTTGTTGCATTAGGAAACTGAGCAAAATACACAAAAAATATCTTGGCTTCCTTTTAAGTTTGCACTTCTATTGACCAAATAAAACAGGTAGCACTTTCATATTTCCAAATGTAGTAGATGGAAAAATTGCATGCTATTTAACAGGATAAAGCACTATATTTGTTAATTTAAAAGGAGGAAACAAGACATTTTCCCTACTATTAGAGCTCTAGCTTGCATGTCTAGCTGGCACGAAGTGATCATACTCTTAGTGTGAGGAGTTGCATCCCTG
Organism: Psilopsiagon aurifrons; assembly: GCA_025447955.1. Lineage (NCBI taxonomy): Eukaryota > Metazoa > Chordata > Aves > Psittaciformes > Psittacidae > Psilopsiagon > Psilopsiagon aurifrons. The sequence continues at coordinate 55,874 of JAOEHY010034830.1, read as the reverse complement.
ATGGAGCTGGAAGAAAGGACTGCATTACTCAGCCAAGCACTGGCCAGAGCACCACTGGGGGCACAGCACCCTTCCACCTCCCTTTATCCACACTAGGCTGCCTGTTGCACCCCTTCAGTCCTTACTATATGTGGTATTGGCTCTTGCAATGACCCTGGCCTGGCTTTGCTGCCTGAGTTCAGCAAGGTGCAATCGCTGTAAGGTGGTGTGTGTTACAGGCTGGTGACTAGGACAACTGCATGAAGCCGCTTTGCACTTCAGGAAGAAGGGACATGGCTTCTCTGTAAGGGGGAAGTTAGGATCAGGCTTTCTCTTCACAAGCACTGAATGGAGCTCACTGAATGTTCATGCCACAGCCTGGGCTTGTGTCCCTATGCTCTGGGCTTAAACACAGACTCATTATGACATAGCTATAGCCAGTGAAATCCAAGCCCCTCCAGAAAACCTGTTAGAGAGGCTCAGAAATCTCACATAAAACAACAGCAGAATTTTTCTTGTACCCTTTTACTGTACCATCCTTAAGAGACGGGATGCTGATAGGCAGGATGATTTTGTCACTGATGTGTGAGTGGGAAAGGCAATTCAGACCTCCAGTGAAATGCGGACATCCCATGTTTGCCCATCCTGGCAGGGCAGAGCACTTCAGCCAATGTCTCTAATTAGGTTTTGGTACTTTAGTTTGGACAGCCTGCATGGGTAAATAAATTCCACCCTGGGATATCTTCATCTCTCCATTGTATGCTTAGACAGACATTGCCTAAGCAGTATTTTCATGTTGCAACACAGCTTGTGACACCGCAGCCTTTGTGATTTTGCATGGTACAATCTAAACCTCTGCCTTCAATCCTCTATGAAAGGTTTCCAAGCCACCTTCAAAGAAAAATGGCACCATGCCTTTCACCTAGGATATGAAATAGTAATTGGGCTGTCATTCACACTTTCATACCCATAATACACAAAGAAAATCAGCAACAGAAAAGCTGTGTCCATGTACTGAGAGACAGCCTGAATGCAAATAGAATGTACTAATGAATTCACTAAGCCCGAAGAAGTTAAACAGGGTTTCATTGCTGGAGAAATCTCAATATCTAAAAAAGTCCCCTTTAAAACTAACCTCAACTTTGTTTTGCAAGACTGGTCTACACAGCATTTTAGCTCCCATTTGAAAAATTCATATCCTTAGAATATTGATATTCATGTCCTATGAATAGTGCAGTCAGGCACCAATAACAGGAACAAGAATTTTGGAGGGTTTGGTAGATTGAAGAAGGCACTGGGAGCAGGGCATACATCTAGCCCCAGCTTTCGACAAAGCTGTATTACAGTGAGGATTTAAGCGTGCAGATAGGCAGTTAAGATACGCAGCTTTCTCTGGCATGGAAACAAACAATTTAATTGTAAAATACACAGTTCAGGAAAAATACTGCTTCTCTTATGGCTTCTTTTCATTAATTGGGCAGTTCATGTTGTGTGTTTGTGAAATCATACAGGGATTTAATAACTTTTGCCAATATGGATAAACCCTTTGACTTACACTGGGAGAGTCAGAACTCAGTCCTTGTTCAAGTGCATTTTGACAAATCTACCACACGCTTTTTATCCTTTATTTCAATACCTTGCAGAATGTCTTACGTCACTTAGACTAATTGCGCATAAAAGATGTTTAAATAGAAGGGGAAAAAGGAGAGACTGTGACTGAAGACTGGGCCCCAGCAGAAGGGTGAAGGAGCACAGAAGTTTAGCCAGCTGTTTGTGTGAAATCCAGGAAGAAGACAGAATGCCACTTGACAATTTTTAATTCTTCTGGAAGAAACAGTTGGAGATCATATGCTCTCTAGCAGTTAGAATACCAAAATAAGTACTTTTGCCAGCAGCAGTAGGAAAACAGTTTTTTGTCCCGTCTGTACTTTGCACCATGTTTCCTAAAATCACATACTGATATCACAGCCGTGTTCAGCTTGTGAGATTTGAACAGCACATTGAGTTAAAATTTGATGGTTCTGCTGTCTCATGGGACACAGTCTCCTTGTATCATTTTAAATGAAAGAAAAAAAGAAAACTTTTCTCATTTATACATCTGAAACACTTCAGAGAAAACACTTCTTCAGAACTGCTTTTATGAATCCTGAGAGTTAGTCATGTCTGGCAAGGATGGGGAAGCCAAATGTGGTGGTTTTGTCAGTAAAAGGGAAATAGTCCAGCTTGGGCTTCTGGAAGTTCCCAAGCATTCCCTCAGTGAGTGACTGAGCTGGAGAGCCACAGACATCCTCAGTGCATGATACCAGTGCTGTAAAACTGGAAACCTCTTCACAGCTTCCTTTGTTGTATGTTAGTCACATAAAACAGATCACACTGCAGTGTGGCTGTGATGTTTCTCAGTTGCTCTTAATAATCTCTCACCTGTGACTAGGACAGAAAACCTAGCACCGGAGAAGTCTTTTCCAGCTTGGTTTTAGACAGTGAAGTGGCAAGTAAGCTGAGGATGGAAATAGAAACACTGCCTTGATTCTCTGGAGCCACATGGAAAATCCAGATACATTTTCACCACTGGCTCCTGGGTCCATGTTGTTACAGTAAATGGTGGCTTGCTGTGTGAATGCTTCCTGAGACAGCTCTGCTTTTTCAGACCTCATTCTGTTTTAGTGGGGACAGTAATTGCAGCCTACCTAAAGGAAGAACAAGTAAAATCATATACTCTCTGACTATGGAAACCCCAAAATAAAGAAATTTTTGGCAAGATTAACCAAAGAGTTCTTTGACATATCTTTTTGTTCATTCAGAGGCTGACTTCATCCTCTGACTCATGCTCTGATTGCTGCGGTAATTACTGAAACCCATTTAGCACACTAAGTATTAAGTAAGGCAGAGACTCAGTGTAAGCATACAAAGTGCTGCTTAGGTGGGCAAGCTGATCCAGTCTAGGAGACCATGTGGGAGTATGGTAAGTCTTCCAGCATAAAGAGGACTGAAGTCATCCTACAACAGAAAATCAGCAGAGTGGAGGGGGAGTTCTGGAAGGTCTACTAAGCTGTCAGTTAATGAGCATCATTTCCCACCACCCCCAGTGAAGGCTGGCAATGAAAAATATTTTGTTTCTAAAGATTCCTGCCATCAGGTAAGGTTTTCTTTAAGCTTCCAACCTTTTGCTCCTCCTTGACATTCTTCCTGAGATGCTATTTCAGGGTTAACAACAAAGAACAACTTCTAAGTTAAAACATCTGTGGAAATGGACACAGCCTTCAAACACTGCATGCTACAGATGGCAAATTTGTACCACAAAACTTAAATAAAAGTCATGGGGAGCCATTCGTTTTAGTGCTTTGCTCCTCATTATGTTGTCCTGTTTTACTGTCCGACAGATTGCTAAATATTGCTACTAGTATTAACAAGAGTCCTTCAGCAAATATGGTCCATTTGTTATTACAGCATTTAACTGAAAAGATGAATCAAAAGCGAGCACTTCTTGATATGCACCCCGTACTTTTTTTTTTAGCATTGCCAAACTGAAGAATTAAAGAATCAGATCTCCTTTAGTGCAATAACTCCCCCATGTCTCACATCAATCCCACCCATCTCCACCTTTTCTTCATTTTCATGTTATAATTGTAGGCCAGCTAGCTCAAACAGCCATATTGTTTACTTGAATAAGTTCTCTCTTTATTAAGGTTTTTTTCCAGAATCTTTTGACAGAATGAAAAAAAAGCAGTACAAGGAATCTCACTGTAACGGTGTAAACTGTACACTTGCATTTTTTATTAATAAGGCAAGGCTCTCCAAGGGACTATGCTACATTGTTTTATGAGATTAAATTATTAGACCTGGAACTGAGAAGGGCCTTGTCCTATTGTTGAAGAGGCTGCTGGGGAGCATGGAACTGCAGGGAGCATTGCCGAGTCATGGTGAGATCTTATTTCTCCATAGAGAACTAATATTCCAGCTGCTCCAAATGCACCTGAATGGGTACTAGAGAGATGAGGAAGCTAACTTGTGGCAGATGGGACCAGACCAAATGGTCAGTGAAATGAACACATTCAACTAATGCACTAACCATCCCTAAACTGTTCTCCATCAATAATTTAAGGCCTTATGTCATAGTTTGTTAAAAATTATCTTTGATTAGTTATGTTATTAATACAATATGCATATTACAATAGTGTCACATTTTCTATCCATCAAAGTCAGAATAAGTCAATATGAGTGCATCAATAATTTATATTGGGTATACTAGACAATTTTCTGCTTGCAATAACATTGACTGCTGGCAATTACTGAATGCAACTGGTGCTTTTACCTCTACAGTCACATTTTAAATTAGACCATATTTATTTTTCAAAATGCATGTAATATTGGATTAAGTTTTGCTGCAATTTTTCAAAACCAAGCTCTTTTGGTTTGTTTTTTGTTTGGTTTTTTTTTTTTTTCTTTTTTAACATAAGGCTCCAAACAGAATGAAGCAGATAGATAGTGCCTGCGATATTTCAGAAGTAAAAGCAGAGTATACATGACTTACTGCGTGTTGCTCCCATAACATCAAGCAATAAGCAGCCCCCTCAGTTGTTTTTTCTGGTACAAGTGTAAGTAGAAAGCATTATCCTTAATTTAAATGCATTTGGAGTATGACAGAACAGAATCTGAAGTGCTGATTTCTGTTATGCATTTAGTTTCACATAAAATAGTACCCCACTTATTTGCATGACATCCTCAAGGGAAAAAAATCTTAGTTACAACTTGTGTAAGGCTTCTAAATATCCAGATATTTTTAATTTTTTTTTTAATTATTTTTTTTTTTTTTAGGATCCTATTAGATTTTAGTAAGGAAGTATGTTCCAGAACCCTATGGAAATCTACCTTTAAGGAATTAGGCCCCTCATCTGAGAAGGCCAAGTCATTCTATAGCCTGTATTGCTAAATGCAGAGGAAAGCTATCTATTCTGCTCCAGCTCAAGTTGAATGTACCAGTGTCTGTGTCAATGCTAAGAGAATCTAAGACATATTTGTTTAAAATAACAATTCTTTACCTGAGATTCAAGAAGTGGTGAAAACTCGTTTCTGACAGCAAGTTGTGTAACATTGATAGCTTCAAGCATTTTGTCTTCAGGACATATATGATTCCATATATTATATAATAATTGTGTACTTCCGTAAAATAAAAAGTCTGTCAAAACCATATTTTTTCTTCTGCTTTGCTTTCAACAGAAAAAGACAAGGGACAGATTTTAGAGGTAAAAGACACAGCAGAACATGGAATAGGCTGCTACAAATCATCAGATTTTCCTGGTGGCATTAGTCATGGAGGATCGAGAATTATCTCTTGCTAGGCAATAAAAGAATCTTCAGAAGCAAGCCCTCTGGGCATACACAGCAAATACCAATAATACTCATATTAGCTGATCTGCTAGTTTTATTTTTTAAAATACAAATAGAGAGTCAGATGTTGTTTTTCTTAGCTAAGAAAACCAGGTACAGATGAAATAAAAATGAATGAATCAGTGCTATTCTCTTAAGTGCGATAAGATAAATTTACTGAAGAACTCTAGATGGTTGCATACTGAAACTATTTTCTGGTCATTTCTGTCTTGGTAGCAAGTAGTTCAAGAGAATTTCTGCTGTTGTAGAGGCCCACTCCTTACCTATTTTGTTATCATAGGCACAAAAAAAGAAATAATCTATGTATTGAATGAAAACAAATGTTTAAATGCTACAGAAATGCTTTGGCAGTTTCAGCTTACACTCCAGTGATAAGGGATCTACACATCTCTGCAGTAGCTCTGAGCTGCTTCCGGATCCGTGCCGATTACAGCTGCCTTCTGCTACTGGAGCAGTAGACATGCTTGAAGTGGGGTTAAGGTGCTTGGCCCCCATTGCTTCCCACCTGCTCCCTGAACAGTTTGTTTTCATACCATCAGCCCTATGCTTGATGCTCTTGTGCTCTTTTCACTCTGAATGGTCTTCATACTCACAGCCACAAAACATGACAGAGTTCAAGATACCAGCTGACACTTGCATGCCATGGAGCTTCGAGAACTCAACTTAAAGAGCTTGTTCTGCTCTCTCTTTTACTGCTGGGATATGCAGCTTCCCAGAAGTCATCTGCTTTGTCTTTCTTGTGTCAGGTGTGACCTGAATTTCATACAAGCCTCTGTAACCTGGTTTACATGTTACAATTCCCCAACTTAGAGGATTAAATCAGTAGTGTATACTATCACCGTCATGTTCATCAAGAGCATCATGTATTTTCCTATAAAGGTAGACATGCAACACAGCACCAACCTGAGAGCTAGAGCCCTTCAGTCCCATGCTGATTGCTCTGGCTGCTTCATTTTGCTTATGCCAGAACAATCCTGTAAGCCAGTTGGAGGCCCTGTGGCATGAGGACCAAGAAAGAAAACCAAACTGTTACTGTCTATATCAGACTAGTAGGTTGACCACTCCAAACTTCCATTTTTTCCAGATGTACATGCTGCTTAAAAATATTTCAGTAGTTTTCTAAAACTTTATGGCAGTCAACTTTCATTTCTGTGGATTATGAGAGGAAAAGTGTAAGGAAACAGAGATCACCTCTAGAATAAATATGGAATCTCTTAGGATTTTTAAAACTCTTTATTATAACAAAGCTATCTGCTTGGAAAAAAACTGAAAACTGAATCGAGTAGAGGTTTCCAGATCTAACTTCTATAATAGAGAAATAGAGATCAACAGCCTATTCTAGACATCATCATGAAAAGCTACTTAATTTACAGAGAATTATCTACTCAGGTGCAAATTATGGCTAAAAAGCCGAGTGTTCTTCTTATTCTGGTAACCTCTGTGTATCACTGGACAGCCAGAAATCAATCTTTCTAAAGCACATGGTGAGTATCTTGAATCCAGTGCAATAGCTGCCTCTGTCACAAGTTCAGGATATTTGCACCTGCTCTGAAGCCCACTCTGAAAATTGCAGCATAGGAAATGAGGCAGATGAAGAAGGTAAATGATTTAAAGCAGAAGTCTGCACCTCTCCAATGCCTTATAAAAGCAGATGGCTTTGTTGTTTGAAGTAGGTGGCAGTTATACTAATAATCTCAAAATTAACCTAATTAATTTATGATTACAGAATCAAGAGTTCTCATTGCAAAGGGAAATTAAGTCTTCAGTGGGAAACAGCCACTTCTGCTCTTCCTGTTTTCTTATCTGAAGAGCATACAACACCAGTTCTGTATCTTAGTCGGCTATCAAACGCTGTCATTTCATCAGGACTGTACATTTAAGTGGACTGTGCAAAGTTGAACAATCACAGAGGTAACTATAATGGAAATGCATTTTAAAAATAACTCATCTGCTTACAAATAATATAAAATATGGTAGGGAGTATCTGAATATTTAAAAATATTTGGTTAACTGATCTCAATTTATAAGCATTCTCATCCTCCCACAAAGATGTTTCCACTAAACATCTGCTGGTATGAACTGCACTAAAAAGAGGAGCTATCAACAGAAGGTAATTTTAATAAGCACTGTTCTTTGTTGCTTATATTTTAATGACTGACATAATTAGAATGAAGGTTAAGGGAATATTTGTTTTCCTTCCCCTCAGGGCTACTTTGAAACAGTTTGACTTGCAAACTGCATTTCAAACTCTTGCAGCTACGACACTTAAGCAGTCTGACGTTGTACAGGGGAAAAAAAAAAAAAGGCAAGCCCAAAACCAAAAACCAGAAGTGGTTAAGCACCAAAAGCACCACCCAAACTCTTTTTACAAGCATTTGTAACAAAGGACTATATGGAAGTTGGGGGTCCCAAACTCTGTTGCAACATTATCACCAACTGATCCAGCTTTATAAACCCCACGTTCTAGAATCCCAGTGCTGATGACACATGGTCCAGAAAACTCATGATGCTTGGTAGCTCAGTTTTTTGAGGGAATTTCTTAAGGCCTAGGTAGAGACTAGCTGTATGTCAATATTCATATTCACTTCTATTGGTACCAATTACATTGGTAATTAAAGTATGTTATTTCAGCTGACAACTTAAACTAGACTTCATCTTCCACTAACTCAGATGATCTGACATTAGAAAAAGTGAAAATGTTTTCTAACTTTACCATAATGAGGTCAGAGATTGCGTTGCACAGTCCTTCTTACCAGCCATATTCACAATAGAATCAGCCGCTAATGTAAGCTTCGTCCAGGTTAAGTGTGGATTCACAATTATCTGTGAAATTGAAATTAGTTGGAATGCAGATTTTATTTTGTCTATATATTTTTATGAAGCTCCATGTCAGAAGGGGAGGCTAGGGGATGCCTGAGTTAGAAAGCAATTACAGCTGCATGCATAGAGAGTGCTTGATCTGTCATAAAACCTGTTGTACAAAGACAACTCCTCATTTTAGAGTTTGAACTGATTCAATGTGTTCATACTAGTACAGCATTTCTAAAGTTGTAGAGGACTCAGAATTTGGGTTCAGTCAGGAACTAAATCCTTAGGCAGTCCAAAATCTGTGAAGCACTGTCAATTCACACAGGATCTGCCACTGGATCCAGCATCATACCTAACTTTTGGGTACTTGACCTGCAGAGTCAGAAGTTTTGTCTTTTCTGCCTGTAATCTTCTCCATTACAATATGGAGAGCTTCACACTTTTCTAAGTGTTTTGGAAGTAGAGAAGTATAGAAGCACAACACTCAGCACTAGGAACAAGTCAGCCTGTTATAGCCGGTATAAGGGAGGTGAAAGAGTCTCACATCCAGTGGAGAAAAGGAAAGGATTTGGGGACAGGAGTTGGTTGAGTTCATTGTTGAAGACTGGAGATGCTGAGGTGGTACTGCTGAGTTATAAATAGACTAGATAGGACAGCAGGTGATGCCACAAAGCGCATTGCACACTGTTTCCTTCACATACTAAAAATTTTGAGTGATTTAATAATTGACTCCATCTGATCCATCTGATACAAGAATGACACACAAACAAAACCAGATATTGACAATAATTTTTGTAAGGCAGAAATTCTGTCCCTGGATTTTCGTGGTGCATGTTACTAGAATATTACATCAGATGAGCAGGAAAACATCTCCAGCTTTTACACGCAACAATCTGATACACATCTCTAAGGCAGATTTTAACTTTATATCAAGGAACAAACAGATATAGAGATGATCCATTCACTTTCCTACTGAGGCAGTATTCAGTGTATCAATGCCAAATGTAAATTACTTTTGTTTCTATTTGATACAAAAATGTTGTTCATAGAAATGCTTAATATGAACACTTCCAATCTGAAGTCATATCCTTTAAGTATACTAAACCTTATATGAGATTTGGAGGGGAGAAGAAACATTTATTGCTGAGACATTTAAAACAGCATGTAGAAGCTGCTTCATAAAGGTGCTCTGAGAGCTGGCTGAAATCAGAACCGTCACTAGTAGCAGTACAAATCTGATGCTTTTTTAATGGAAGTACTTCAGCTTTCCACCTTGCTACACACTTTTGTTCTATTTTTCTTTTTTATTTAAGCAATATTTGTTTGTTATTTGTTTCATCTTTTTAATCAGGTATAATTTATTAGCATCAAAGCACAATTAGAAGATGCTCCTTGATGTCAAGACCAAAGTGACTGCAGTCTGAAGTAAATGGAATAGACCCCAAACAACACTACGGAAATGGCAACTTCTCCTCAACCTTTCTCTGCAGCCAAATCTGCACTGACCTGTGGAGATTAAACCCTGGGGCCACCTAGCACCCCAACTCTGGTCACGGTCCCTGGGTGAAGCTGCTCTGGTATGCGGCACACAGCAGCACTCACTTGGGGAAACTGGATCCCACAAAATAAATAAATAGTGGCAATTCCAGGAGGAGCGCCAGAGAAACAGCATCCTCACACTCAGCTGCACAAGGCTCATGTGCTGTGTGCTCAAGCCTTGGTGGCAAGAGGTCTTTCCCTCCCAGCAGATGATTGTTACTGGGGTCAAAACCTGTCATGGTGCCTGTGCTGCAAAGTCCATTCAAATTCACAGTAAATTAACAAAACCAGACATAAACATAAGAGAATTAAATGACTGAGTTTAACTTCCTGGGTTTAGACAGCACTTGCCCTCCTGGCAACAGATTTCACTGCCTGTCTTTTCTGGGAGCAAAGGCAGCATTTTGCAGGATCCTTTCATTTTCAGTCTGCCTGAAACTTTTGCAGAGAAAGCCCTCCAGAAATACAAAGGTTTTGCTTCACTCCCATCCTGCAAATCATCACTCTTTCCTTGGTCCTGTAAAAAATCTGGTTAAAATGCTATAGCAGTTTATAACACGAACAAACTGGAATATTAATTATTCCTAACATTGAGGAATTACATTTCATCAATGAATCCCCACTGAAATATTTATGGTATGGGTAACTTGTAAGTAAATGTTACTAAAGCGTGTGAAGACTGGAAATACCTTCCAGCAGGATGCAGTCAGTACTGTCTCCAGTGCTTGTACAGTCTCTTGGACTTACTAATATATAATGCTGACATACAGATTTAGATTAATATTCCTGCACTTCCATTTCATGGGACACTTTAAATTGGTGAGTGACAGATGTTGTTACAGTTAAAAGAGCTCAAAGCATGCTTTAGGTAAGTAAAATTGCCAGCAAGGGTCTTTAAAATAGGAATTTCCACAATTTATCCAACATCTGAATTTAGTTACACACAGAAACCACTTAACCCCAGGCCAGTGATAGCTTGACCCTACTTAACAATAATTTTAAACTCTTACTGCATAGCTGTAATAAGAAAACATTATTTTGCAAGAACACGATGATCTACCCAGCTTATCTTTTGAAGGGTGTTTGGTAAACACAGCCTCCTACTTTAGATAATTTTTTCTCCTCCTACAGAGTGTCCCGAAAGGGAAATTCCAAAGTTACACAAGAAAAATAATCACTGCATTGTCATTGTGTAGCACTGTGACCTTAAAGAAAAGGCACTCACATTTTTAGTATTCTTTTGTTTGGATTTTGGGTTTCTTTACGTTAAAATCTGTAGTTTGAATATTCAGCATTTTGTTGGAGAAAGTCTGCTATCCATGATCTCACCTTGTGCAAACCTGCATCACTCTCCTAAGATCAGTTCAGCTTCCCCAGTTCGTGGTGTCTGGACATCTGATTTGTTTGGGTTTTTTCTCAATTGTCCTGTCCTGATTCTCTGAAGTGATTGCAGGGCTGCTCCTTCTGGGAAGGTGTGCACATGTGTGGGTCTGTGTCCACTGGTGGCACACAGTTGGCTGGGTATGCAGTTGGCCCCTGAGGCTCTCCCCAGCCCTTCAAGTTCAGCTTGGCTTGGAAGCACTGCTTGAGTGGTGTCCAGCTCGAAGTTTTTCAGTGCACTTTGCTGTAAAGCAGTTCAATTTCTACTGTTATTTATGCTGTGGCATCTTCCTTCATATGCCTCAGGCTACTGGCATGAAGAAGCATCACTTAAAAAGTAATTTAGCAAATAAGTATACTTTCCCTAGGGTGCAAATAAGAGGAAAAGTTGTAGTAAATAGCTAATGTAAGCAAAAGGTGCCTTGGGGGAACCCTAAGAATCCCTTCTTTGAAACTGGCAATAACTTCTGGTGCTATTGGTCCTGAGGCAGCAGCAGTCAACATTGTTTAAAAAAGCTCCCTTATGGTGTACTCATTAATTAACTGCACTGTTTGTTGATTCTAGATTGATTCAGTTTGTTCTCAGGAGAGTGTTTTGGAAACTCAGTAATGCCTTGATGCAGAATTTCATCTTCAGGCCCTAAATTCCCAGGATGCTGCTTTACTGGGACATATAGAAGATGAAGTAAAAAGGAGAATTTGTTAGACAAAAATGATAATCAAAATATTTTAAATTCAGATGTAATTTTTGAAGATTTTCCCCACAGAGCCAAAAAATTACCTGCAGCAAAGTTTGACTGACAGGCAGGCTTTATCAAACAGAGAACAAGACAAATGGCATGCAAAACAGAGACGAAAGTATTTGCTCCTAATTACTCAAAAAAGAATTTTAATAAAGTCATTTGCCAATTAATGCCTCATTTTTAACATTCCATAAATATTTAAATGTGTTTCATAAACTTTTCTTTGCAGGGAAGCACTTGTGAATATTATTAAGGAGATTCTTTGCATTCTTTTAATGCAATACACATACACTACAATTTAAGTTTTATTTGCTGTTCTTGTGAATAGATAAGCAAACAAATATGTCATTTTAGGTCAGAAATTGCATATCAATATGTTTATAGCAAATATTTATCAACAAGATATTAGAAATATCTTCATGAGAGGAGTCTCCCATTGTATGAATCAGAAAGAGAAATTATATTAAACTCAAACTAGAAACAGGCTAGTGAAATGAAGAATCAGGTAGATGCAGATATCTCTCTTTTTTCATACTCCTTCAGACTGATCACTCAGAGCTGTTTGTAACTGGTCCTGCAACTAAAAAGCATTTCAGTTCAAGAAAAGTTAATTAACAAAAAAGAAGAAGCAAGTGGCAAGAAGGAAAACTGGAATGATCTCAGTAGTGTCAAGGCTTGATTCATGATTCATCTTAGCCCAGATGCAGCTCTACCCTTTGCCCATAAGGACTCACTCAACCTACAACCTTAAACCCTGTCTCCCCATCTCGTTAGAGCAGAAGCCTGCCTCTACAATTGCATGCACTGTGAGTGGAAATGAAAGTACCCAGACTCTAACCACTGCCTCTTCCACCTCAGCAAGGCTATGGTTTTCTGCGTACAGAAAACAAATGCCTCTTTCTCCTCATACTTTAAAGGCTTCCTGTTTTTATGGAGCAGCTGACTCTTCATTTAAAACTTCACACAAGCGCTTTATCTGTTTATTTATTCATTCATTTGTTGTCTGCTGAAATTTCCTTACTCGCCCAAGGTTTGTTTGCTTAAATGACCACAACTTCCCTTATCTCAGAGCTTTACTTTAAATGTTGAAACTCAGATCCCTCCCCACCCCCTCTTTGCTATCATTATTTATTTATGCTTCTGTCTGACTATGCAGGAGAGGGATAAGGTTCACAGGTAGTAGAGCTTACCTATGGGCAGAGGGACAGGACAAGATTAAAAGGTAGAGGGGGAAGAAGACAACAGCTAGGAGAAGCAGTATGGCCATGGCACATCTCAAGGGCTTTCCAGCCCTTCAGCACACACTGGGTCACTTTTTGCAGAGACTGGGTCCCCGCTGGCCCCCTCCCATCCAGAGCTGCTGCTCAATCTGTTTGCTCAACTCATAAAACAGCAGCCAACTCTGACCCTAGGACATGAGGTCCGCAAGGAGGCATTGCAGTTACACCTCATCTCAGTAGGGTGATCTGCAGCTCCCCAGCCATGGATGTCTAATGAACATCACAGATTGTTAGCTGTGTCTCTAATAGTACTTATCTTAAAAGGATTTGTTCCTAAAGGCTTGTCATTTTATAGCTATAAACCAATTAGAGCACAGTGGAGCTCACTGGTTCCACTGCATTCAGGTTTTCCTGTCTGTGCATCTGCAGCATGGATTGAAAGACTGGGGATGATGTCTCCTTCAATGGCTTGGCCAGATTTACAACTAATCCTCTCTTCTTGCTCTTTTCTGTCTCCACCAGTTCCTCACTCAGGTTTGGAGCAATTTATACCAGCTATGAAGCAGCCCTCACCTGTCCATGAAGATAGCTGAGTTGCAAGTTTCGAATGAAGATGATTGTGAAACAGAGTAATAAGTAAGTTATTAATTAGCTTAGAGGGTAACTTTTGCAACAAGTACTCCCAAAGTCTTAAGGAAGTCAAGCAAAAGGATTACAACTAAAGTTGTTTATTCAGAAAATGCTTAAAAAAGAAACAAGTACTGCCTGTTCAAACTGTTCCTATTACGAGAAAAGAAGACCTCAAAGGAAATTTTCCCTAGCAGGGGAGTTTCTTTGTCAGTTAGTCACCAAATACAATCTGGGAAGCCCATTAAATTAATTTTTTTGCTTTCCCTACTGATTTTTAGAAACAAGACAGAGGGAATAAGCCCCTGAGAAAGAAAGGGGGGAAAAAAAAAAAACCAAACAAACCCAAAGTTGTAAGAAGCTAAAAAGGAGAGAAAAACTCTACTAATAGGTAGATATGATAAAGCATAAAAAGTATTTGAATGAACGCTGGCAAGAGGGAGCCCTGAGATTGACTTTGGCTCCTGGGTCCTGCCGTACTACTAATATCAAGAATCAGCTTAGTTTTTCCTCTGTCTTACAATACACAGCTCCTCTCAGAGATCATATCTAGAATCCAGAGAAGGCACACATCACAGTAAGAAGTATGCCTTTTTTTCCCCAGCATTTGTAGTTGGGTGTTACACTCTTCCCCCCTTCCCCCCAAGAATGAGGCAGTTTTTGGTCCAGATTGCCTTCAGGAAAGAGCACAGATGGTCTCCACAAAGGTCCTCCAGGTTTGCTGAATAAGGCATGTCCTTCCAGAGCAGTAAGACCTCCCTGACAAGGGAACTTCTGCTCTTTAAAACACTGAGATCAAGAGCTGCAAGACTTCACCTACACTTTCTAACAACATCTTACTGCTGAACTTGGCTAGAAAATTATGTTCACATGTAGCTACCCATAGAGAAAATATGCTGTCTGGCTAAATGGCAAGGGTGTCTTCTCATGATATCAAATAACCTCAGTGTTTCACAGAGGATGTGATTCATGCAGCTCCCAAGTCTGTTAGAGGAACTTGTGAGGGTTGGGGAGACTGGGGAGAAGCAGCTGTGCTTGAAATCAAAAGCATGACTCTGAGTACAAGTAGAAATAGTCGAAGTAGATAATAATACAACAGTCACAATTTTTCTTTTACCAGTGTCATGTGGAGCAGCCTACTGCCGCCAGCAGCACAGGTGTACTGCAGAAAGGAGACTGGAGCTCACGCTTGGTGTGGTCAGGGCAATCAAGCTTTTATTCCATTTGCTGGTTTGAATGTCAGCTACAAGCAATGATATGTCTCAAGTGAAAGGCAAGTATGGGGACATCTGTATTGGTGTATCAAACACAGATTTACCACAGGCAGACAAGCAGGTTTTGGTGTCAGGCAATGCCTGTCTGAAGTCTTTCCTTCTTCTACAAGAGCTGTATGAAAGAGACAAGTCCTTTCCTCAAGGACTTGTTCTCTGAGTCTGGATTTTTCTGATGGTGATAAGCCAAGACTTCAGATTTTGGAGGGCTGATTTTGTGTGGTTCTTTGAGCACAAAGAAGAAAAGTCATATACAACATATTCAGTTTGCAAGGTTTCACTAAGATATGTTGGAAGATTATTTCTTTTCAGTCACACGCTGTCCTCATGGACACTGTGTTTTTATACTTTGTTCTATCCCTTGCCAAGGTTCAACAAAATTCAGGGGATTTAAGGAAAGAAAATCGCAGTGTGTCCTTGTTAGTGAAGATCACCTGATTATCAGTTTGATGGTCAAAGCACAGCATGGGAGCAAACCAGGACTCTTTGGCACCTCTTTCACATTTGTTACCTTTGTCTGCATTAAGGAAGACAACTAGGAGAATCTGGAGTAAATCCAAATATTTGCCAGCTGGTTTTGAATGTTCTCAGCTGTGTGTGCTGTTGGATAATCTTAGACTTATTTTGCACTGTTTGTTGCTGCCAGATAGTGTTACTGTTTAATGACAGTGCTAGGGGAGGCAAAAGTAGGTCCAGCTTCTGGGCTAGAAATACGCCTACATACCTCTGTCTGAAAGTTAATGCAGTCTGAAAAGAGGAAAAGATAATCCTCCAGTGTATTCGTTTGACTGCTTCTCCTAATACTTGTGGGAAAATAAGCAATTTTCAGACCTCTAGTTTTGGCTTTCTTCCCTTCCATTATTAAGGCCAGTATTTTTCTCTGATATGAAAATACCAAAGCATAGACCCAAAGCCCTTGCTTTTGGTTGGATTAGTGTGATCACCAGGAAACCCTCTCTCGCTTACTTCCCTTAGCCTTGCAGCAAGTTTTGAAAATTCTTCATGCAGACTGATGGAATTTTTCTGATCTGCTCCTAGATCCAAATGGAAACTTGACAGGCAGTCAAATATTCCCGCTTTCTGCACATCTACCCTGTGGTTCAACGACCCATTATTATTCTCTCTTAAAAATAAGACACTCCATCTTGACCCTTAAAGTCACAGTCAGCTTCTTCCCAGCAGAAGGTCTAATTAAAGACACAAGTGATTTGATGGAAACTTTGCCAAGCTCTGTGAAAAATGTGCATCAGACTTTGCTTAGAAAAGGCAATGTTTTTATTCAGTGAATTAATTCAAAACAGATGAAACCCTTAGTTAAAAATACTTTGGGTCTGTTCAACAACGTATACTTTGGGTTTTATCTACTTTTATCTTAAAAAAAATCTTCCCCTCTTTTTTTTTTTTTTAATTTATTTCTCCTTCAAATTCTCCTCATATTTTCAGCTATCACTTTCCTTTGCCTTATAGAAATATTCCACTCCACTCTCATTTTAAATATGGAAAGTAATCAGTAATTCGGATGCTATTCACCTGTTCACGTGTCAGTCGGATCTATGGGACATTTATGCCACCAAAATCTGTAGCTAACTTCAAACAATTAACTTACATTTCTAGCAGTGTCAAATAAATCAGCTGTGTTTTTGCTCTGAGTCCAGAATTAAAAGCGTGGTAAGAAGTCTGCTCTTGCACACTCATTTCTTAGAGCTTGTGGACATTTCTGGATGGCTAGATTCTACCAGAAAATAAATATATGCCACAAGCAAAAACACTTCCCAGCAAAGAACCATTTCATCCCAAATCTCATCTGGGTTTGGATTGTTGGAATGCCTCATTTTGTTGCTTGGAAACAAACAAACAAGCAAACAACCAAATGTAAGTATATACCACTTCAAAAGTCTTTTTCATTACAAAAAAATAAACAAAGTAAAAAAATAAAACCATTTCCAACAAATATTCACAAAGGTGGCTTTTGAATCTACAGATACTATTCCTGCTGAATCGATACCCTGTGAATCTGCTGGGTTTGAACTGGGCCTGCTATTCAGTGGAGTGATGTAGGTAGACCCTCAGAGCTGGCCCAGCCTCTGGTGTGCAGGCGGTTTCCAGGACTGAGCTGTCTCTGTCTGGGTGCTATTCAGCTGATCATCTTCTCTACCTCACCATCTCAAATCCTCTCTTTTCCCGCAGGAAAGCTACCTGTGTGCAGAGGCTGGCAAAATACATGGTGTGCTTCCAAGCACCTCCACTGTTCAGAGGACCAGGACCGTACTGTGGGCATACATGTATCACAGTTTACATGAAGCCTAAGCAGATGTGCAGGATGTGGCTGGGATAAAGTTAATTTTCTTCGTAGTAGCTGGTGTGGGGCTACATTCTGGATTTGTGCTGAAAACAGTGTTGATAATTGAGGGATGTTTTAGTTACTGCTGAGCAGTGCTTACACAGAGTCAAGGCCTTTTCTGATCCTCACACCCCCCCACCAGTGAGCAGGCTGGGGGTGCATAAGAAGTTGGGAGGGGACACAGCCAGAAAGCTGACCCCAGCTGACCCAAGAGATATTCCACACCATATGATGTCGTGCTCAGTATGCAAAGGTAGGTGAAGAAGAAGGAAGGAGGGATGTTGGAAGTGATGGTATGTGTCTTTCCAAGTAACCATTACATGTGATGAAGTCCTGCTTTCCTGGGTGTTGGCTAAACACCTACCTGCCCATGACTGGAAGTGGTGAATTAATTCCTTGTTTTGCTTTGGTTGCATGTGTGGTTTTTGCTTTACCTATTAAACTGTCTTCATCCCTACCCATGAGTTTCCTTACTTTTACCCTTATCATTTTCTCCCCCAGCTGGCTGTGTGCGGCATGGTTGCAGCTGGGGTTAAACCATGACAGCAGGGTTTCTGTGGTCTGTAATAACTCTCATGGCTATGTAATTGAGATAGATAGTTTTTAGAAGTTTTAGAAGCATGCTTGCAGGTGGCATTTCACTCTTACCTCTAGGACACTTCCTGTGAGCAGCCAGATTACCGCCATGAAGGACCACAGTGTTTTGCAGGAGGCAAATTCTCTCAGAAGGATTTGAAATTTTAATTTTGTGCTGTCTTCATCTACCTAATGCAGGCTTAAGAACTGAATAGCAGCCTTGTTCAAATAGAGCAGGAAAATGGTTCAGTACTCTGTTGTTCCAGCCCACTGTGTAGACACTGTGAAAGCTGCTGTGTGCATCTGGTGCTCCAGAGATGTGCAGCTGGTGTAGGGGGTAGGACGAGCAGCTGTTCTTCGAGGTACATTCCCCTTGGGATAGAGCATATCTCTAGTCAGAAATATGTCAGGGAGTCAGTGCTAGCTGAGCCAGAAGTCCCACCCAGCTGAAACAGCCAACGGAGACTACCTGGCAGTGCTGCCAAGGGAGTCACACCATGTAAGGGATGTAGAAGACACTAAGCCACATGGGATGCCTCTGTGTGAGTGCAGCCCTGTGTTTCAGACCCTCAGAATGTATCCGACATAGACAATAAGGGGAAGGCAGAGGCCAACTTCCATTTCCCCACTGGGTTTTCCTCATTGCCTTCCCTAGCACAATTGAGCTTCACGCCTCGCAGATCAAACCTTTCAGCACAACTCCCCTTTATGAACACCTGAAATAGTCTTCTCACCTGCTAAGAAAAGGCCCATTCATCCACAGGAAGACTTGGAGAGCAAACCAAATATCTTGTCCCTGCTCAGAGTGTCCTGGGGGTGGACTTAGGACCCATCAAACAGAGGAAATGCAAGGAAGCTGGGCCCCTTATGTGCCAGCTTCTACTCTGCTCCAGAATCAGAGGAGAAGGAAAGTGCCACATTCTCCAGGTCCTACCATTCAATAAACGTGTTCCCTGCTTGACTTTTGAAATTAGAATCAAATTCCTGCTTTAATGAGAGATTTCTGTAACATGAGATTTAGGATTATTCCCATCAGAGGTATTTCCTTATTTGTCTGGGCTTAAAAAGCCATGCCATGCCCCTGCTTCTTCTGGAAGCTCCTTGCTTCGAGCAACACAAACCCCACTCCAAGACCTCTAAATTATCCCAGTTACTGCATCATCCCAGTGACTTCCCAGTCTGAAGGCTTTTATCATTTTTAGCTGTAATACTAGGCTTGTCCTGTAGGGCAAAAATATAAGGCTGGCATAAACTGGTAGTTTATCCTTCACCTTGAATGGGACCCGAAGGAACCTGGATCTCCCATGGAATAAATGCACCCTTTGGCAATTTTAGTTTCCATTTTATATGTCCTTGTGTTAGTGTTACAGCAGGACCTTTCTAAAGGTATCATGGCTTAGTAGTAAAAACATCCTTAGTAGAAGGAAAAACAGTAACCCATACTTAGCTTTGCTGTAGCATGTAGTTTTCAGTCACTAAGTCACAGAATTACAATAAGGATCCCACTTCCCAGCTCTCATTAGAAGCAGCCTACAATGGTCCCACACATAGCATGGTTTTTCTTCCCACTCTTTTCCTGCTGGACTGTGGTAGATATGACTATTTATATGTCCATTTTGCAGAGATATAAAAGATTTAGAAGGCAGAGTGAATAATTTTCTTGTCCCTCAGCATGTCTCCTAGGTCCTCCTTACTTTTAAATTACTTCACCTCCATCCATTGATGTATAGGCAAACAGATGTCAAGATAAATCTTTCACCTTGTCCTCCACCGACACATTACAAAGATAACAGCTGCCACTAGATTTTGACTAACTTTTTTAGAAGATCTTTTACTAACCTACCCTCAACCCAAATTTCTTACTGCGGAGTGTAATTTGTTCCACATCCAGACAGCAAAAATAGCAATAGCTATGTTCTGGTGAAATGTGTCTTACATAAATTAAGAATTAAGAATTTTCAAGTTGGTTTTAAGAACTAGGTGTAAAAAAAAAAAACAACCCAAAAACAAACAGCAAAACAAGAAACAAACCAAGATGCTGAAGCATGTACAAGTGCAAAGAGATCCCCCAACTGCCTCACTGTCCTCTCAAAACCTGTGTGTCTTAGGTGTGTCTACAATGAAAATATTTTATCACTTATCTTATTTGAGATACTATGTTACTGCCTGGATTTTTCTAGTGAATACAGTTTTTAAATAGCAAATGATATTTAAGCCTAGTTGCAAAGACAGGCACACAAATCCATTTTTATATATGTCATCCACTTCTGCAGGGATAAAGATCAAGCTGCTTAATATCCTTCTTCTAGCCCTCTTTAAACACAGATTTACACACAGATTCATTTCAATTCCGGTTGATAATGACTTGTAAGAGACTTGATGTCTTTGGAAAAATCAGCCTTGGCAGTTCTCCATTGACACCCATAGTCAAGAGTACTGCATTAGCTTAAAAATGGCTTATTTGTGTGGCTGAAAAGAAAATCCAATCTACCTACATATTAGGTCAATTATTTAAATTAAATATTAGCATAAGTCTTCCTTTTAAGTATACTTGGCAAGATTTAGGTTTGTTATTTTCACAAAATGATAGCTAAATATTTATCCTATTGTTATTTGCATTAAACATAACCTGCTATGAACACTGGGGGTTAATGAATTTACATTTTGCATTAGGGGAAACCAGCATGTGGGCTGCATTTCAGCTGCAATAAGTGGTACTATATTCATGAAATAGCAGAAACTTTTGTGCAACGTAAGTTATTTTGAGGAATAAAAAAATCAGTGCAGTGGAGAAAATGATGAGAGTAAACATGGAAATTAACTCCTGGCACATCTTTTGTTCTGGGCTGTAATACTCACATTAAGATTGCCCCTTTTTAATAGCTTTAGAAAGAATTTCTTGCATAATGGCATTTTAGTCATCATGTTAATGTCAACAAACAAGGCAGATTAATGCTTATAATCCTGAGCTGTCTCACACTCTGCTTATTAGAACTGTAGGCAGATCTTCATTAGGATGAATGACATCTGAATCTATAAGCTCATCACAACAGAGGCACCTTCTTGCTGTGGTGTCACCCTGCAGATGACAATGTCGGCCATTATGAATGACACTCCACAATTCGTTACTTCCTGCCTCAAATTGCAGTTAATCTTTCATCCAAACTGTACACATGTGCAGCTTTAAGTGGGCTATCACAGCAAGTACCCAGTAATGCTGCAAGCACATGGAGAATGACAGAAGGTAAATTGCTTGTCAGGAGGTCTGTATTTCAATTCACAGCATATTCCAAACACGTTGTGGTGAAAGCTCTCCACAACAGCTGCTTTCATTGCTAACTATTTTTGATGTAAATGTCAATAAAGCTCCAGGCCCTTTCATATTTTTGGCCAAGACTGTCCATCTTTCCCTATGCAGGCTGGCAGGTTGAGCTCCATTTATCTACTCTTAGGAACATGTCCTACAATAATGATTGTCTCTGGAGACCGTTTAGAGTGATTGAAAGCAGTGATTGGGACAATAGGCTGCTGAATTTCATTGCTGGATTGGGTTGACAGGTGACTGCTTTTATATCCTCTAATCTGGAAGAGATGGAAATAAAAACACAGTTATATCTAATCAACAGACAGGCATCTACTGATGGCAAATCTATAGCTTCAGCTTACCCTTCTCATCAGAACTACTTAACCAGGAATTATTATAGGACTCTTATACTTCTTCAGTGCTCAGAGAGTTTTCAGAAGGGTATATGGAGCAGATATGTGTTGCCTCGCTAGAAATAAGAAGTAGGGAAAAAACAAGTCACAGGCCACTGTATAGCTCTACCAACAGGAATGTCAGCTGCTGCTTTTAGTAGCTGCCCTTAGGATCTTCATTTTGCTTAATGAAAATCTCTGGATATTACAGAAAGAAGGAATTTCATTTTTAATCAAAGAGGCCATTAATGTTATACATTGCCCATGAATTTTAACCTACTGATTGTAGCAATTTTTGTCTTGCATTTCACAGAAGTTCTGTAAACACACTAAGCTTACTGTGGACTTCTTTTTTTTCCTTTTATGAAGTTTGTAATTAACACACCACTGGGTTTTCCAAAGGAGCTGGGAAGATGATCAGGTAGAATTCTGAAAACAGCATGGCAAATGGTCTAAAACATTCACTCTGCACCAGCATCTGGCTGTTTGGCAGACCCCAAAGACAGTTGTGCTGGCACCTTTGAAATTCCCCATGAGTCCATGCAGTTGCCCATGGTTACATAGCAGCTGGGCTCTGGTTTCCTTGTCTTCTGCATTACCACAATCCCCCCCACCTCCATTCACCTTTGCTTCTGTAAATCACACACACTGCTGCCCATTAGTATTGCCTGTGTTGCATCCATTCACCCCTCTTATTTGCAGATTAGAGGGTAGAGGGTAAGTGAGAGTTTACCCTTGCCCATCTCCTTTTGTCTAAATCCACACTGATGTAGTTTTGTTCACATTTTACGCTGATTTTTGTTTACTAGAATCTCAGTTTCTACAATACTGAGCAGCTTTCTGTAGCTCTAGGCAATGCTGACACAAGTTGTGAGAATAATATGATTAAAAGCAGTTAACTACACAGCTCTTAGCTGTCTGAGTCAAATCTTTGACAAAAACCTAATTCAAAAAACTCCATGCCATACTATCTAAGTTCTAGTCTTCAATTAAAAACCCCCAAAACCTGAATGCTTTTTGATTTCAGTAAGCTTTTAATAACAGCAGTTTTATTTTGGAATTCAGGTATAGGGTTTGCATGGCATGGTTTTGATACTGGGGGGGCTACAGAGGTAGTTTCTGTGAGAAGCTGCTAGAACCTTCCCCCATGTCTGATGGGGCCAACACCAGCCTGCTGTAAAGAGGGATCTTGTCATTGGCCAAGGCAGAGCCCATTAATGATGGTGGTAGCAACACTAATTACGAGGAGGAAGAAAACAAACACTGAGTGGCAACTCCATCAGGAAAAAGGAGTGTAAAGAAAAACAACTCTGCAGACACAACGATGCATGAAAAGGACCCTGCACCCCTATTCCTGCATCACTGGCAGGGTGGCAGGGAGGAGGTAGACAATTTGGGAGTAAAGTTAAGCCTGGGAAAAAAGGGAGGGGTTAGAGAGAAGTGTTTTAAGGCTTAGTGTTTATTTTGTCATTATCTTACTCTGATTTGATTAGTAATGAATTGAATTAATTTCCCTAGGTTGAGTCTGTTTTGCCTGTGTCAGTAATTGCTGAATGATTTCCCTGTCCTTATCTTGACACATGAGCCATCTTATTTTCTCTCCCCCCATCCAGCTGAGGGGGGGAGTGACAATATCTCTGGGGGGCACCCGGCACCCAGCCAGGGTCAATACACTTCAGAGGGTAAAATATCTACCGTGTGACAAATATTCATAGGAAATTTTGTTTCTCTGAGGAAATAAAACTGACTTTTTAAACAATATTCACATTAGAGATTTAATGCAAAATTTTCCTCAGAAAGAGAAAAAGAAACAATCCTTTTCAGTTCCTGAATAAAAATGTTGTACTTTTGCTTAAGTGTAGCTGATAGGTTGCCAAAGCAATACTTTCTGGTTTAAGACCCTAAATCAGTTTGGAATATTTAAAATTTGATTAAAACTATAAATGCTGGGTGCCTCATGTCAGATCCTGCTTGCCAACTTCCCAGTTTTTGTAGACTTCCACAAACTAGAGAGAGAAATACTTGATGTATCACAAGCCATGTGAGGAGGATGGAATGCCAAAGAGCATTATGAATTTTGTTTTCGTGAAGTAGTTTTTAATAAATGAAAAAATACTTTTTTGTCTGCATGCAAAGAGTTTATTACAAATTCCTTTAAATATATGGGTTAAAATGACAGAATGTAAAGAGGAAAAGTAAATAAAAATCAAAGGAATAGAGTGTCCAAGAGGAGAGAATACATGAAACAAATAACCCACGGTTTGTTTAAATACAAATGTTCTATCCCTGTGCTACAGGGTATTAACAGTTGTGTTTGGAGAGTCTAGCAAGAGTAGCCTATTTCATACAAGTGGTAACATACCTGTCACTCAGGTTCAATGTCTTCCTTCATCCTTACTGCAGAGAAAGCTGTGTGTGAAACCAGACCTCAAATCAGATTGGTTTTGGTTTTGTTTTTAATTTTCCTTTAAAAAGGTGGCACTTCTTGATAAAAAGAAAGGTGGAGGAAAGATTGTCAAGAAATGCACTAAAAACTATCAAATCCATAATATCTAGAAGTTAGAAAGTTTTCTGCATGCAGTAACATCCACTAAGACATAAGAATAGAAAGTTACTGAGTTTCACTGCATCACCACAGAGCCAAAAGTGCTAAAATGAGAATATAGAATCCTGGTCTAATCTGTTATATAAAAAAAAAGATAAGTTTTTTTTCCACAGAGGTACTGAAACACAGGATCTTCCCATCAGCAGAGACATTGCCATGGAAGGACACTTAGAAAGAAGGAAAGCAGGGAAATGAATACTGGATTATTTAAACAGCGAGCATAAAGTCGTGATGGTCATTTGTAGAACCATGATGTTTGCGCAAGCAATAGTTTTTAGAAAAATATTGTCCAGCTACTTGCACTCATTATTCTTGGATTGTTTTTGTGGGCAAGCTACCAAAGAAATCTGTCTCTGGTCAACCAAAGCAATTGTCTGTTAATTTGGAAACATCTTAAAAGTGAAGAAACTCTTTACTGGCATATTTCCTGTTTTAAGCAACTTCCCAGAACACAAGTTATTGTCAGATGCCCTTTTGTTTTAAAACCAGTTCTCTCTGCTTATCCAGAGAAATATATAAAAGATTTGATATAAGGCCCTACATGCATTGAACAACTTAGGTTTGCTATGATCTTTTCTAACAATACAAGATTAAGCCTGATATTCTGTTCTGCAAAGTGGCACTGGAAAAAGCAGGTAAAGGTGTATGTTTATATCTCTATGAAAGCAGAATAAATGTTTTGTGCAAGTCCAAAATCTTATGAACTGAATCTGTCAAAAACCATATACAGTCCCTCAAAACAGACATCCACATCCTGGATTTCATTCTGGCTACCACATGAGCAAATACTTTGACTTTCATGAGTCCACCACAATATCAACAAGGGCTGAATTTGACAGTAGGCATAAAGTGGAGCCAGAACCATTTTCAGGCACTTTGCCCAAAGGTACAATTTGTTGACCCAGGAGGAACGCTGCAGAGAATATGAACATAAAATACATTTTGTCACTAACAGTGTCATTCCTAGGAGACTTTTCTCTTGCCTCTGTCAGACTCCAGATGTCCTTGATAGAAGGCCTAGATCTAAAGAGAATTGAGATGTGTAGATGTGAAGCTGATATTAAAAAGAAAAGCCAGCAGCCTTGAGCACGTTCTGTGGAATGGATAACCTGAGTTCTCCAAACGGATGGGAATCAAATTACATCCCTCAACAATGCCATAATAACCAAGCTGCGGAAGGTTGGCAAGGCAAGGTTTATTCCACAAGTCATCTTAAGTGTGAAGTACAAGAGCAATCCTGGAGGCTGAGATAGGATGCAGTTCGGCCATCTTGACTCCTGAGCACTAGCTGAATGGTTGACAGATGCATTCACAGAACCTCAGCCATATCCTACATATCTTTCAGGGTCGATATGCATGCTCACTGCAGACACAATCAGGTTTTCTGAATGTCCAGAGTGTCCCAGGCAGTGCTGCTATCCCAGCCAGGCTGCCAAACATCTGGAATTTCTGGGCAGATTTTCAAGATCCTTAAGCTCTATCCAGTCAAAATTTCTGGCAGAAAAAGGGAATGAATCAAGGGAAAAGTTTAGTACATGGCAGCCTTTCATATATGGTAGCCAGTTAAGAAAAGCATGACTTTTTGTATGGAGGCTTAGATCATATAGGTGGCAGTTAAACTTAAGTGTTGAGTGCATATGACTGGAGACAAGGAAATTTATTGCACTGTTTGAAACTTTGCAGAGGAAAGCCCAATTCAGATCTGAAATACAATTCACAATATTATGTCTTAAGTGAACTTTAAAGCCTTTCCTGGTTTTAAACTCTTTTTTCTGTAGGGGAGAGAAGACCCTACATAATGTTTCTAAAATTATGGTCTCTTCCTCTACTGTGTTCAGTGTTACATAGGTTGATTTTCCCTTCTTCAGCATTGCTATGGCTTAGATGAACCCTCTTGAAATCTACGCAGGACCCAAATAGTAAAGATTTATGTTAAAATTGCTATCACAGGATAAATGTCTGCTGAGACCTCTTCCATGCAGGTGTCCCTGGGGTGGAACATGCTAGGTAATGTGTGTGTGCATCCCTCTCCTCTGGTAAAAAGAATCTGATACCTGTTGAAGATTCTGGAATATCAATGTTAGTAAAAGTCTAATCAACTCTCCTCCTCATCAGAGGAACTAAATTCTGATATTTCTATTGTTAGCAGGGAGTCTCCTTTAATAATTGTGGGTCTTACTTTTTTTCAGAATTCCATCCAATATTTTAATTTCATTTAATTTATCCCATGTATCTTTTGGCCCCTCACTGAGGTAAGCTAGGCTCAGTGGAAGGAGGGAGAGAAGCAGGCTAGGGGTGTGAATCCTAATGCACCAGCACAAAACCAAATCAACCTAAGCTGCAGTGCATCTAGATTACTCACTTAGTCCTTCAGTTACATGTTTAAAGTAAAATGAGATGAATCACCCTCAGCCAGGTTAAAGTAAATGTAGATGTAAACCCCCCTCACCATTCTCTGGCATACGGAGATGTCATGCGCTAAGATGACGCGAAACGTCCTGAAAAGTGGGTGGTTTATAGATATTCCATACTCTGTGAAGCACTGTGTGAAACAGCAGCCTGATACCCTGTGCAGATCTATGGGTTTCTAATGAAAACATTTTTCTAAGTAAGGCCAACCTTCCTGGACTTAATGTGTTTGGAACCCACCAGTATAATAACTATTTAATACAAAAGTACTGTTTTTAATTGCTTCTGTGTAATTTTATTGTTTAAGACAGTCCACAATGAAAAACTTCAATAATGTATGCTAAAATTAACTCTGGTTTATTAAAATAGTCAGTAATCCAAAGAATTTTCTAGAAGACTGCCTTGAAAGCGTGATAATACTCTGTGTCTCGTCAGCACTGCTGTGTATGTACTGTGGTATAGCAGAAGCATAGGCCTTGTGGTCAGCATATTCAGCTTGCAGTATTAGCTGAACAATTAATCTAACCGTCTCTTAAAGAGAGGTGCAAGGCATAACCTGAAAAATAACACAAGCAGTAAAGCAAATCTTTGATATACAGGGATATGAAAAAGTCCTTTAAGCACAATGTGTAAGAAGGTCTTTTATTTACAGTAAAGTGACTTCTTATTGTCTATAGTTTTCCCTTGTAATTGTTCACAAGAGGAGAGTTAATATTTAAGAGAGGAATTCCAATTAGCTCACATCAAAGGGTCAGAAGGAGAGTTTGTACCCAGAAAGGTGTGTCACTACCCTGCAGTTCCTGCAATTCAGTGTAGTATCAGACACATGTCTCCTGAAGTCTGGAATCAGCTTACTGAAAACACATCTACTTCAGTCTTACAACAAATCATTGAAGAAGCAAATTTATGCGAGAGTGATTGACTGTTACACAATTAAATGTGATGGCATGAGGTATCAGAGTAACATGGAAAATTTGTCCATTGCTATATGTTATGTAAGGGATGATTCATCCCTGAAAATATCTCAGAGAAGAGGTGCAACTCAATCATCTTCATGCCAACTGCACCTCTGACATGATTATTGCTCCTTTGAAAGCAGCTGAGTTCTTTTCTAGTAGCATCATTAATTTGTGCTATTATAAGGCCGGTATGAAATTTATGAAGACGAGTTGGCATATAAATACACGTCCAGAAGGAATGTGAAAAGGAAATACGCTGAAGTATGCATGATTTCAGGCATCTATTTCATTGAGTAGGGCATGTCTTGAAAAGAACATTTATGAAAATGTTCCAAATGGTGATTGCTGGGGCAATGAGGGAAGGGGGTTTGTTGGGGTTTTTTTAAGTGTTTTTTGGTTGCTGTCACTATCATGATGGTAAAGAAGAAAATGAAGAAATGTGAAAGGAGAAGCACAAAACTGACAGCCCATCTTTTCCAACATTGATAAATATATTTACTGTTCTAATATAATATATTGTTACAGTAGGAATTTCAATTTGTTCATCCTTTCAGACACTTGGAGAAGGTGAATTTGAATAGTATTTGTTGGAACAGAACGTTACAAGCAACTAACATGCAGTCTGTTTTTATGACCAGGCAGAGATCTGACCTTGCACAGTCTATAACTGGACTATAGTTTTTGACCCCGGCATAAGTCTGTGCTGGAAATGTGCTGGAAAAACCAAACAAATATTTCACTAGTTTGTTTGATTGTGACATCCTTCTGAAGTTTAGTTTTCCTGCTCTGCTGGTTAGCCATTTGAAGATTATCCATTCAGAGACTAGAAACAGAAGAAATAATATCAGAAAGAGCTTTTTATGTTACTAATGCTGACAAAATTTTCTAAATGCATCAGAGATTCCTGTGACCCATTCATACAAAAAGGTCACCTTGTGTGAAGCATCAGGAAAAAAGTGTGAAACCCAGAGAAAGTCTAGTTAGGTTCTGAAGCTCACAATGTCACACCTAGGTTTCAGGCTGACCCTCGGTATAAGGCCGAGTCATACCCTAACAAAACAAATCAGAACTACATTAATAAAACAATAATAGGTATTTTCTATTTATCACTGCTTGCAAGGGCTTTCATTTTCAAGAGGTGCACTGAACTCTGATTAGAAACAGTGACAGAAACAGGGGAGAACAAGCATCAGTAATGTTTCAGGCACACTTTGTATTTAAGGACATAAGACAGGGTAAGAATAATTTTCACACACTTTTTGCATCCTGCTGGGTTATTGCTGAACTTTTTGTTTTTGCATCTTGAATGCTGTGATCATCATCAATAAAACATTTCAGTCATTTTAGACCAGCAAAGCTTCTTGCATGGGTCAGAAAGAGAAAGCAACAGATGCTGCACAGATAACTTAGGCTGTGTTTCCCACAAAACAGTGAAAAAGTTTAAGAATCATAAAGGGGAGGTGGTTAAGAGATAACTACCTCCTTGCTTGGTGCATGGGCGTGGATGAGTCAAATGAACACACAGCAGGAAGCTGGCTCCTAATTTTCCCAATGCACAGGCTTGTATTTATTAGCAATTCCTCCTCAATTTTGTGCCAGGCGCCAGGTCCACTCTGCTTAGCTGGCTGCTGGCAGGACAGTAGGTTTGGACAGGGAGAGGAGGGTTGGGAAGAGGGGCACAGTAACCCTTGCTCTGGGACAGTAGCTCAGGGTTGTCGTAAGTGAGCAGCCAGTGCTGCAAGCAATTGCAAGAGGGGAGAACATGCTTCTCTCGTGGCTCCCTTTGATGCCTGGATCAGATCCTCTCTTGGACCAGCAAACTCAACACCTCTTCTGAAATCAGCTCCAACTGGTGATGAGCTACATCTGGCCTGTGAAATGAAAATAGCAAAACCTTTGATTGAGTCCAAGTTAAGTGGATCTTCATCATCTGCTCAGTCAACTTTTGCCAAGATGAATGATACTATGACAGTATTCTAATAATTTCTGAGGTGGATTCCCTCCTTTTTTCATCCATCTAAAAAGAACAAACCACAAACACTTGGAAAATTTACTGCTCTGTGAGGGAGGAATTTTGCTTTTCATTTCAAATATAACCATGGCATTTCACTGAGTGAAATGGAGTGTTACATGGAAGCATGATTCAACATAAAAACACAGACCTTGGTATTAAAAGGAGGAATCATATTTTTTTTTAATATGTCACAATGCCTGTTTTTACATCGACTACATTTTTGGTGTTTTTTCCTATAGGCACCCATTATATTAGATGTTTTCTTTTCAAGGAACTTTATCTGTGGATAAATGAGCCTGAAGGAAAATATGATCTCTATTTGCTGCCTTTACCACAAAGCAAATAAAAACATATCTTTACTAATACATTAGAAACTGAGGTTCTCAAACAAACAGAAACTTTGACACTTAGAGGGCAGCTGTACAATGATTGTTGGTGCTATTCTGCAAATTTGCTGGAAAGTGTTGGATTTCTGCACTGACCTTACAGTACATTTATTCTCCAAGTGCTAAAGATACCTATTAGATGACTCCAACATAATTTTCCATGTGTCAGTCTTTCAGTATTGAGAAGATATTCAGCAGCCATGAAAAGCAGACACCTGAGGCTTGCTTGCCACAGTGCTGACTGTGTCAGGCACAGAGCATGTGAAGCTCTGGTTCCTTTCTGGCCTTTCACTTTCAGTGTAGGTCCCAGCATTTTTCCAGATGAGGTACAAATATCTACAGAGTGATAGGAACACTCTGCCATCTCCTGAATATGAGAGGGTGAAACCCCCTAAAGCACAAACTGCCTCTCCCTCTGGGTTCAGGCATCACTGGACTTCTCATCTCGCCCAGGTCTGCAGAGCATGCAGAGAACATTTGCTTTGCAGCACACAATTCACTAAGTTAGAGCAAAACTAAAGCCACAAGAGGCCAAGCAAAGCAGTCTGGTTGGCTTTTTCCCATAATACCTAGTTTAACTCAGCTCCCCGTTTTACTGGGGAAAAATGAAGATTTTTGCCATCCTGCAAACCACCTGCCAAGCTGGCATTTCTCTTTCTCACTCTCCCTCACAGTCTGGCATCTGCCCTGGCTGATTAAGCACTATCAGCTCCTTCCTGACATAGGTGTGTGGAATGATGCTGTACACTGTCACAGATTTCAGTAACGGGATGTTTGCTTTCCCTGCATCAAACAAAATCAAGTTGAGCTTTGTTTTCCTTCGGCTGATATGTAAGAGATCAGAAGAGACATCTGATTTCCTAAATATCATATTTGGTGCTATTCTTCCCCCATTATATATCCTCTCACCAGCTTTAATTCCTCTGATTCCCTCTCTCTTTTTTCTTGTCTTCTGTCTTCCCTTTTCTTTCACAGTCTCTTCATGCTCACTTTACCTTCATCTCTTACTTTCACTTTCTTCAGACCCACTTGCTGTCCCTGTCTCTCTGTAGTAACCTCTGAGGTGTTGCTGTCTCTTCTGTGGCAAATACAGCCGTGAGCTTTGTTTGCTTCCTCTTGCCCAAAGGCAGACTGCATCCAGTTTTTGGGGTTGTGTTGCTCCCTGTTAAAGACGTCTTCCTGCAGCCACGTGTCAGCGTTTCTCTTAGATCATGGTGCTTTCTTGATGCTGTGAATTGAGATGCTGTCTCCCCAGAGGCTGTGAAGTTAGTGTTAGAGTTAGTGTTGTTAGATTTGATCCAAACTACTTTTAGGACTTTTGGGCCCAGTTTGAATATGAGGATAAAAGCTTTGAAGAAAGGAATGATATTTTTGAACCGATCCGGTTTTTGCCAAGTAGTAACTTGCTATAAAAGCAGTCTCCAACAGTGGCCAGAGAAAAGAGTCTTGTTTTTTCCTGAGTATGTCCTTCAAGAAGTCTGAAACAATGATATAGATGGGTGATTAAATAGACAGTTATGCATTATATTTTGTTATGGAGACGGAAAATTGAGAGTATTTTATCACTGGGGTTATTCAGAGCCAGATTTTAAAGGGAAAGACTAATGATTAGTCTCAGTTTAATTGCTAGTGAGAGATAGTTCACATTGCCAAATGATTTGATGTTTCAGCACAAGTGACAAACTGTGTTCAGAGAGGTCCAAGACTGGCTGGAGACTAAATCACCTTTCCTCTTTATTGTAGACTGAGTTGTTCTTCCAAATCAGGGTTAAGGTCATTAGCAGGGCAGTCTGGGAATTTCTGACACTGCCAGTCCCTTGACCTTCACAAGCACATGTTTACCAAAACATAAGAAAAGGAAAAATACCAACAAACCCAAACCCACCAACCTGGATATTTTTATCTGACTTCAGCTTCAAACTCCTCCAAATGGACCAGCAAGAGCTGCTGGATAACATAGCACACATTACAGAGCCAAAAATAATCATGTGCTGTGGAGAAAAAAGTACATGCGTTTTATCTTAATTCTAGCATAGATGCTGTTTCCTTTCTTCACATGCACACACCACTCTGCCTGAAAATTATTTGAGGTACCCTCACACTCCACTGATGACAGCTAGTCATTTTCTAAAGTCCTTAAGCAATCATGCCTTGGAATAGATATACTGAAATTGCCACACCAAACAGACAAGTGTAAGAGCCCTAAATACACGTTTGAGCACTCTTCCCCACAAGTTGATGCTGGGAAGGATGCTTTGCATATGCTGATGAAGTAGGAGCTTCCAAGTGCCTGGGGAGAGGGTGTCCCTCAGAGCTGGGCAATGCTGGCCAGTCCCAGGGGGCCATGGGGCTCCAGAGGGCCGTGCTCGCAGGAGCTACCTGCTTCAGCTCCGTGCAGGAACAGTGAGAGCCATATGTGGAGCTGCGAGAAAACAGATGCTGTTTTTCCATTTGTGAAATCAAGTTGTTGGAAAGTAGTCAGTTTTCCGATGTATGAGAGAGAGCTCATCTGAGCAACTGCAGAGAAAGTGTGAGCTTTTGGTTTTTTTTGATTTTTAGGAAATATTTAACAATATTTCCATATTGTTGGTAGCTGGGATGGTGTAAGACATAATGGTATGGAAATAATCAGCTGATTAATAGTTTTGATAATAGGCAATTTTTTTATGACCTCTGATAGTCATAAACAAAGGGAATGTGCAACCTGGATTTTGACTGCCAGATCGACTTCCAGGCATACATCTCTAGATGTACGGTCTTGATTTATTATATAACAAACAGACACAACCAACCAGTTTAATTTTTTCTTAACCTCAAAACTATTGATAGCCTCATTGCCCTAGAGTGAAATGGAGACAGTGTCCTGTTGTCACATGAGCTTCAAACATGTCTGTATTAAGCCCACAATGAATAGTTTTTAGTTGCTGCCAACTGAAGATGTATGGTGTGATAGCAAAATGTTTAATTCCTGAAAAAAAAGAACAGTTTATATTCAATTTTTTTAAAATCATTGTAACATAGTGAAGCATAAATTTGTGTCATTTATTGTCCTTTAAATGTGCAATTTATTTTATTGGAAATGCAAAGATTTAAGGTATCAGCTGGCTTCAGTGGCTCCAGACTGATAAAAGGCATCTTTTCAATTATTCTGATTAACAGGACAGTTTAAGACACTAGAAACAAATAAAGACTCATGGGAAAACCACAAACAAAGACTAGTGTTATTTTACCAAGATTATACTGTTTAAGAGTCTGTGACAAGATTGCCAGGATATTTTGTCGGCACGTTAGGATCCTTCATGTTTCTCTGCAGCATATTTACTTTCCACTATTTTAAAGCTATAGGAATCCATCCTAACTTTAGCATCAAATCTACATCTTTCCATCAATATACCTCTTCTGTTGATTGCGTAAAGAATGTAGGATATTAATCTCTCTGAATTGCATCTTGGATGTCCAAAATAGATAGGGTAGGAAGTATGTAACGACAAGTCAGACTCCAGCATGAATTAGTGTTAGAAGGCAAAAATTATGCAAAGGCTAACCCCAAAAGATTTAGCTACATGAGATTTTATTCATGTCTTCTAAATTTCTTTAATTAAGTAAACTGTCTCGCACTGTTGTGATGCCGTTCTTGCTAAAGGGGAGGATCTCAGTCATGCCAGTGCAGATATTTTTGTTCAAATATGAGTTCTTGTTCAGATTGTATAGGGTGCAACAGTTCAGCTTGATTTGACTCCCAGCCAACAATTATATATCTTAGGCAAATTCCAAGGTAGTAGTGGGCATAAATAGTCTTTTAGCATAGTAACAATATCTACAGAAAAAGTAAAGCTTATCTTTGCAGGCAAGGGAGAGCCTTCCCCAGAGAGACCTTGTAACGTCCTTCCAGGACCTACATGGAGCCTACAAGAAAGCCGGAGAGAGACTTTTTATAAAGGCATGTTGTGATAGCACAAGGGGGAACGGCTTTAAACTGAAGAAGGGTAGATTTAGATTCAAGATTAGAAAGAAGTTCTTCCCTATGAGTGTGGTGAGGTGCTGGCAACAGGTTGCCCAGAGAAGCTGTGGCTGACCCATCCTTGGCTGTGTTCAAGGCCAGGCTGGACAGGGTGGGAGCAACCTGGTCTAATGGGAGGTGTCCATGCCTGTGACAGGGGGTTGGAACTAGATGACCTTTAAGGTTCCTTCCAACCCAGACCATTATAGGATACTCTGAAGCTTGTCTAAGATCAGTGACCATCAAATACAACTCCTTGCATTCAAAGGGCAAGGCACTTCTCACTGACTTTCCTTCTGATCAGCAGTAAGTGTATTGTGGGGAGGTCTGTATGATATTATATGAGTTTTTCTATTTCTCTCTTGAATACACATACATGAAAACATTCCTAGAACTAAACAAGATACCATGTTGAGGCACAGAGGGAAGACATATAGTACTTATTATTTATCGCAATTCTTGGCTCCACTTGTGTAAGTCTCTTTCTGTACTCCAACCATGGAGTTACGTGGTGTCAGTACCAGTTTTATCTAACCCAATACCCAGCCCCATGTACTTCTGCCTGAATGCATAAAATGATTTGGGGTCTGATGTGTGTCATACCCGAGACTGGATGAAAGGCACTGCCCTGCTCTTGACTACATTACTCTAAAAGAAGGCTTCCTTTTCTGGGACACATATTTTTACATGACAACATACCTGTGGAAATTTTGGAGATGTGGGGAAAGTGGCTGATGGGTAAGGTTCACAGGCCTTGGAAGATGAGCCATGTTTTCCTCAAAATATACCCTTATCTCAGAATCCAAACCTTTGTTCTTTTTCCATAGTTGAAGTTTCTATAGACAATTACAAGTTACTTGTAAAAGCAATAGTGTCAATCCCAAAAATACATGAATAGAATTTAGGCTGTCCCATGAATGAGTCAGTACCCTTGTGTCAAAATGGGCTGTGAAGGGTAGGTAGAACCGCAGACCTCTCAGTCAGAGCACAGTTATGTGAGAAATCAGTGCCAAGTAACTCACAGTGATTAATTCTGACTTAAAAAAATATACTTGACCTCAACTGCCACTCTTAGATTTTGTTTCTTGTTGTTGCTTGTGCCTGGGGTTGGTTTCTGTTGAGGGGCTTTTTTTCTGATTTAACTTTACATCATGTTGATTTGGATGTTATTTTTTTTTTTCCTTAATCTAATAAGGAATAAAGGAAAAGCAGTTTGAATCATGTGTCCTGTTGTGGGGACCAAGTTAATTAAAATCCTGATGTATATATACAGCTGATACTCTTCACCCTAATGAAGAACATTAATTCTAGAACATGTGTGGCTGTAGTCACATTGCTACAAATTACTGGACTCTTTCCTTTATCTGTTTCCAAGAAAGTCTCCCCCGGTTAGTTAGGAAAAAAGAAAAATATGATGCCTTAGTTCTAAGCAGCATAAATTACATGCATCAATCAGAGGAAGCTTAAATTAAAATACACATTTGGCAAACAAATATGAATATGTTGATCTCATCTGTGAATCAAAATGATTTAATGCCAGTACTGACCCCCCACTGATCAACATGAAGGTCACTGCAAACTGCTTGATTCTCATTGAGAAATGTTGTCGTGTCTGTTAAAGATGCAGTTTTATACATTCCCTAATGTTCAATCTAATCGGCAATTCCAACGTAGCAGAATTGATTTATTTCAGGAAAAAAAAAAAAAAAAAGCAGAATTCAGTTTTTTATTTATGTAATCCAAAACAGATAGCTGAATTAAAATGTTAAAAAAAATGCATGTATTTTATGGGCCTGGGCTGAAGGTTTTCCAATGTGTTTATGATGTTTTCCAATCTAGAGGAACACTATTCGTTAAATAGTATGCTACACCTTTCAGATACCAAGTGACCATAAATCAGTCTTCCCTTATCATCCTCTTCATGCTTTCTGGCTATAGGAATAACTAGTTGTTTAACTCAATTATGACCCGAAATGTTGCTATGAATGGATAATCCAAGGCCAGTTGGGTTATAATTGCTCTCAGGTCTCAAGCAGGCAGATGAGTAGGACAGGGTCTTGCTGAAATTGAACCAGTCTTTGCCTTTTATAAGGTCTTTGCCTGCAGTTGTAATGTCTTTGAAGTGAGGTTGGAGAAGTCAGCATGGCCCAAAAGTAAATGGCGCTGGGAAAGAAGGACCATGCCGTGGTGTGATGACACACAGACCCTAAAGTTCTGGTCACCAGGTTTCAGTGCAGTCCCCAATGGGAGCAGAAGCAACAGGGAAAATTCTATCCCTGGGGGCAAAGTCCCCAATAAAAGACAGGGGAAGAGGTCAGTCCAAGAAATATTTCTTCCTGCAAGAGACTGAGTGGATAAAATCCAGAGGGCTTAGATATATTCTCGCATGCATGGAAATCGCGTTTTCTCATAGGTATGAATGATTTTGCATTGTCGCTTGTGAAGAATTGCACTTCCTAAGTAAACATTTCACACCTCTGTAACTGGGGACTTAACAGCAGTGGTGAAAGCCAGCTTCTCAGTTCTGCTGAAAAACAGTCCTTTGTGGTTACAGTGTGAAATTTTGACTTTCAATAGCCAAGACTAAACATTTTTCTTTCTCAGACAATCCTTGCCAGACTCTCTACTTAAGAATTATTTCCATCAGAGGACTTCTGCTATTTATTGTGCTCCTCTTCTCCGTATGAAGCTGACTTATTCTCCATGGTTATTCAATAATCAGGTCTTACCTTCCAAAGCTCCCAATAGCCCACCTGTGGTGTGAAAATCTTTTACAGCATACTGCAATTTGAGTTACCAACTGGGAAAAAGCAGGAAGAGACCACTTAAAATGCATTTTGCCAGGAACAGATCGGATGTTCATTTAGGAGAAAAATCCTTTTGAAATTATTGTACACCTTGAACAAAGCTTGATTTGTGAATACTTGGACTTTGGATGAGAAGAATCAAGAATTAACTCATCTTTTGGCTTAATAAAATAAAGCCATCAAAAGCTCTTGCTACTTCAGTGTTCCAGAGCAAGCCACAAATAAGCTGTTGGTGTCATGGGTTTTGACTGGGGCTCACTGGCATCACTGAAGTTCTCAAGTAAAGTATTGTAGAACAATGTTTTACTGGGGGGAGATACTTTTCTGCTCTCCACACCACATAAAACCACACTACATAATGTCATAAACCACAAAATTATGTGAACTGCAGTTTAGCACCCATCTATTATGTGCTGTACCTCCCATTCGCTATCTCATTATTGGAAAAGTCTTTTTCCTTGGTCCAGAAGTCAAAAATCCCTGACCAGACACAGGCAGCTGCTATTATCAATTTTGAGCAACTGGACATAGAAATATTTTGTGCCTCTCTATACAGAGACAATTTAGTTGTTCACTAGCCCTGCACTCATGTAAGTAGAAGTTAAGCTGGATGGCCCCTGTTCAAATGAGGCACCTCTCAGCTGTAGGGATTAAAATCACCTATACTTAATTTTAAAACTGAAAGGAGGTTACTATGACTCTCAGGGTTGTCTTAGCCTCTTACTTTTAGATCAAGGTATGTTGGAATAGCAAGACACTGCAGCTGTGGCCTGGATTGCTAGAAAGGCCATTGCAGGCAAAGCTTGGTGAGAATGAGGGGATGTAGATAGAAGTGATAACGCAAGTCTGTTCTGCACTTTGAAGCAGAAAGAATTTTTCAGTGAAGAAATCAAACAAGAGAATCCACCTATTATGAGAGAAGTGTGGCATTGTGAGACCACCCTGCACACCCTAAATTACTTCATATCAAAGCCTGCTGAGACAGAGCAAGGATCCTCTTACATCAGTGCCTGCAGAAGCTTAAGGTGAAAGTGCCAGGAGCCATAGATATTGTTTCAGTGTATAGGCAAAAGGAGAAGAAATAAAAGACAACGGCAAGCCAGTACAAGCTTTCAAATGGGGAATAATGTTGCTAGTGATTTTGCCTCACGAAATTCCATATCCTTGTCAAAGGTAAAACCATTGCAGTTTCAAATGTCCCTACTTTTTATCTGCTACAGTATGAAAAAGGAAAGGAGACTTTCTCTAGTATAATTTTAACTTCTCTCAAAGGGTTCTGATTTATCCATTGCTTTCTTTTTAGTCAAATTTTAGACTTCTCTTTGAAAGCAAATTTTTTATCTCTATTTGCAAGTGGAAGGAGAAAAGCAGATTTTTTTTTTTTTATAACATACTGGTCATTTCTTGCTGAATAGTTGCTTCAAAACATCATACTAAGACCCTTTTACTCAACAAGTTCACTTCTGGATGAGTTTTGAACTGCTTCCTCGTTGCTATCATTTATAAATTTAGTCAAGACAATAATTCCTCACAAAATAAGCAATCATTTGCAACACTGATACTTATTTAACAGTAAAGAAGAACATTGCGCTTTTAATATATGCAGATTAGCTCCTAACTGATAAACAATTTCCCAGCTATGCAGCTAGAACTGGTTGATCAGAAATAGATATATGTGTTTGAGTGAGTTGACCTTCATCTATTGATCAAGACTAGTTGGCAAGATCTAAAGTAATATCATTCTTGGCTTCACACATCACTTTCATATTGATAGTGTGGAATTGTTTCTGAGTCCAATACATATCTGCTGGTGAAATACGGGAACATATGAGTCTAGTCAGTCACACCCAAAATATTGTGGAAACTAGATGCAACATATGTACTTCCTTGAATTTCTCCCACTGGTATGGAGCATTTGGAAATGCAGCGACTCTTTGGATAGGCTCTTGCTCAGTATCTAGCTAGCGTGTGGCATCCCCTGTGACAATCTGGAAATAACTTAAACCGTTGGGGAAAATCAGCTGGTTCAGTGACAACATAAAACAAAATGAGACTCACAGTTAATGTGTCATTTCCAAGCCTTTTAAAATGTCTCTGTTAAAACTACGAGGGCAAAATGAACTTAAAAAGAAGGAAATAGGACAACCATTCTCTTGGGTTGCAATCTATCCTTCTAACAAGGGTCACCTGTCACCTTCATTCTCAGACGGACTGTTCTGTAGTATTTTCTGTGTATTGCTGGGGAATAAACAGCCTTTAGCATCCCACCTGGTACTTACAGTGGGTGACAGAAGAGAAAGAATTGATAGAAGAGAAAGAATTGATTGAAGAGAAAGAATTGCTCACTGTAGAGTCAACTTCTTACCCCTTCCTGTCTTTTAGCAG
>JAOEHY010034830.1:0-16641 GCA_025447955.1 Psilopsiagon aurifrons | reverse complement strand
GAAGAGAAAGAATTGATTGAAGAGAAAGAATTGCTCACTGTAGAGTCAACTTCTTACCCCTTCCTGTCTTTTAGCAGAACATCATCCTTCTTCAAAATATATAGAAAATATTTTTTATTTGTTCCAATATCTCACTGAATACAAATCAGGGTAAATAGTTCTGCAATGGCACTATAGCTAAGAACTATTAAATAGGTGCTTTGATGACGTTTAATAGATTGTCTAGAGACCTCTATTTCCTGTTCTGCAGTGCTAAAATTTTAGTAAATAAGCTCCAAGGCTTAGTAAGAATCCTTTAATCAAATAAAATTGTCAGTCAGCATAAGTCTACCTATTCTAAGGTAACTTTATAAAAAAATAGCTAATAGTAGCTTTTCACACTGTGAAATTTAAAACTGCAGTACACCTCAAATTTTGTAGGATAAATTTCTTACAACAGTAAACCGTTGTGTTTATTTTTTCTCATTTATACCCTTTTTCTTCCTTTCTTTACATACTACAGTGTTTTGTCATCCTTCTTTGTGCAACCACCATCATTTTTATTATCTGCCTGTTTATAAAATCATGTCTAATTAGAAGATTTTAAATTCCTCATTACAGCATATTCTCATGCAGAACTTGAAATGGGAGTGATTATGAACCATTCTAATAAGCACCAGATTTGTGCTCTTTAAAAGATTGAAATTGTTGTTTATATCTGTATGCACATTAGTTTACCTCAAGATGTGTTAGATTACATTAATTATCTTTGCATCTGCAGCAGAGAACATTAACAGTGGATGCAAACCTCATTCCTCTGAATTTTTGAAGCCTCTTTTTTTCTGATAATATGTATTTGCCATACCGGGAAACTTAAGACGGATGGGCAGAGCTTGCTGCAGGAACCTACTGTTTTCCTTTTTGATCCAGACTAATTTTAAGTGTGACATCTTCTCTCGAGGAGCTTTGAGACACCATGTCAACCTGTGCAACTTACCTGGACAATCTGGAAATGTTGAATGCAGAGCAGAAGGGATAAATACTGTAAGGATTACTTGATACCTTGAGGCAAAGAGGTTGATTTACCTCTACTAGGCTAAATAACGGTAGATACTGTTTATGTATCTACCTTGCAAGCACATAAATATTTATGGTCCTCCAGTGCTGATTGCACTGTATACACAAATTAGATGATGTATGTGAATATTTCTTTGTAAATGATCTAGTTCACTTTCTTTATGAGTAAACTTTTAAGGGCTCACAAGCTTAAACTGTCATACAAAACATTTGATGCATCTATGGAAGAGTCAAGGTGATCTGGATTCTCCCAGACATGTGAAACTTCATTAAAAAGGGTATGTGAATCTCCTCCACCTATGCTTATGTCTGTTTTTAGTCACCATGTTCAGAAACATTTTGCAAAAGACTAATAAGCACATAACCTGAAAGTCCTAAGTGTTGTTATAAGATGACTGCAAGCAATTTCATGGACATGATGAAAATATTTTTGGGGAAAATAGGTGAGAAAAGCTTATCATAATAATTTTTGAGGTACAGGAGTGATTAAAAAATTTCTGGGCCTCTAAGCTAGGGGACAGAGTTGAGTTTCACTGGCATTTCCATCTCTGACTTGTAGGCAAGCAGTATAGAAAGAGGCTTCACCAGGGAGAGCTCTGTAACGCAAGAGGAAAGTCACTGCTAACAACCACTGAACTGCATGTCAGGCCTCAGTAGCATAAGTGATTCTGCAGATGTTTAGGCAGGTCTTTTGTTTCATACTCTGAAGGGTGGGAAACTCTTCTTATGGAATGCTTTTAGAAATGAGATCTTACATTTAGGCTAGACGATGGTATAGAGCACGTCTATATGGAACCTGGGAACACATTAATTGATTTGACCATAAGCCACACCTGTACCTTTTGAAGAAGTCTGTGAAAAATTCTGGTTACGCAGCTAGCTGTACTTCTATTTCACTTCAATCCTCATCTGTTTCAAAAGCAGGCACATTTATTGCAGCAGTGTCCCCATGTGGACTTCTACCAAAACAAATGTGATCAACTGAATTCTGGCTCCAGCTTTGATGCAGACAAATCTTTATTAAGCAAAATACAAATAAATGGTTTCAGTATTTTTTTTAAGTGATTGAAGCAGGAATAGAGAGAAAATAACTGTCAACCAGTATCCAGAATTAGCCTTCTGGAGCCTCTGCTAAGTCTCTGACTGCTTAGTTCAGGCTGCAGAACTCGCTGCAGTTAGAGGACACAACCCTGCTGTCATCAGAGGCAGAATGTCCCTTACATACATAGATGCATATTAGGCATCCCAGCTGACCTAAGGAAACTATTTTTTAGACCTTTAAGTCTGGCCAATTGTAGAGAGAATTTACGAGAGAGGCCTGCAATATTCAGTGGACAAATTCAACTCCTTAACATTTGGTGCAAACTTTACAAACAGACTCAAAGACACAAGCAAATAAATTTGCTTTACAGGTCATGCGAATAAATATGTCTTTTCAGATCCTTCTAGTCTATGGCCAGAAATAAAGACACTAGATCAAGGTATCAAATTATTTTTCTTTTCTATTGCTCAGCATTTCCATAGCAAAATCTTTATATTGTAAATCATACCAGTAAAGATCATCTCATTGAAATCAATGGAGAGGCTACAAAGGAACTTGCTGCTCAAATAAACCAAGAATGTAGCAGCCTAACCCTAATTAGCAACTAAGAATTTATTTATTTCATTTTACTGTATTTGCAGCTTTGTGAAGGATCTGCATTCAGACCATAATTCCATGGTATTTATTTGTTATTCAAAGCAATTTGATGAATAATTCTGTAACAATTTGTTTCAGTTTATTGTGAATATTCAGGATTTGAAACATGAACCATGATTGCTCTCCTAAATCAAATGGTGTGTTACTATTCCTTCAGTGAATGACAGTCTTAGAATCAAGTGAATGACTGAGGGGGGAGAAAAAAAAAAGGCAAAAAAAAAGAATTAAACTCCAGAATTTGCATAAAATTAACTCTTACTTGTGGCTACTCCTGCCATGCCAAAAGCAAGATCATTTTGAGAAGTTACTATAAATGGCAGGCATATTGCTAGAACACATTTGTTCAGCAATAGTTCATGCAACCTGGAATTGTAGTTTTTATTTATTACATATGCTATAGCCTATAATTTTTGGGAACCAAAAGGTGAAAAGACAAGTAACAGGTCTAAGGAAGTGATAAAGAAGTACTTCTAACAAAGGAATTTTCTGTACAGTGAAAATCAGTTTAGGTTTTTCCCTCAGGCTCTGGAAAACAGACATTTCAAGCTTGCTCTCAGGAATTTCCATGTTTTAAGTGAATGCAGACATAAACACACTCTAAATGCAATGACCTCAGATGCAGAGACTTCTGTAGGCTTATCCTTACCTCAGATTTGCTCATTTAATGTCTAAACCCTGCATGTTTCTGCAGCATGCCCTCGACTTTGCTGAATGACTGAAAAACACATCTTGGCTCTTCAAGTTCGGCCAGTGAGCAGTGGTGATGAGGGTACATCTGACACCACTGCAGCTCCAGAGGCAGAGGTGCTTCTGCAGGGTCGGCACCAGGTTGTGCAATGAGCCTTCCACTACTGCCTGCCCTGGGGAAGAAATAAACCTGCCACGAAATACTGCAAATGTTTGTCCTTACACATTTACTCTAGAGGAACTCCTGTGCTGTTGCTTCAGTGCAGATCCATAACCCTTCAGCAAGTGTGGGAAGTTCCTTGGGAAAAAACCCAAGCCTGATATGGGAAAGCTGAAGGGATGAGAGAATTGCAGGAAATTAAATGGAGCAGGAAGAGAACATTAAATGGAGCAGGAAGAGAAAATTAAATGGACCAGGAA
This sequence comes from Psilopsiagon aurifrons, assembly GCA_025447955.1. Lineage (NCBI taxonomy): Eukaryota > Metazoa > Chordata > Aves > Psittaciformes > Psittacidae > Psilopsiagon > Psilopsiagon aurifrons. Next base: position 12,779 of record JAOEHY010034830.1, on the reverse strand, counting down.
GATTTTACAGGTATGTTTTCTGGGGACTTTGGCAGACATGGCCTCACAGCACTTGTGCCTCTCCTGAGTGTGAATCTATGGGATTCCCTGATGCTAGGATGTGAGGACTCTACAGCCTATGCAACCTCACAGCAGTCTCAGAGCTAGGGAATTGCTATACTCACTACCATACAGGTAGGCAGAGAGAAAAAAATTACTAAACTAGGGTTTCAGAGAGTTTGCAGCTCGCAGATATTTCTCCCAAAGTCCAGAGCAAATCCGTTAATCACATTTGGTCCTGTTACAGGACCAGATCAAAAAAGCTCCTCCTATAATCCAAAATTCCAATTCCAATTGCCAAAAATTTGCCTATCCAATCCTACTCAAGTGAAAAAAGTTCTGAAAGAAGAGTGGCACAACTATTCACCATTATCTCTTTTGGCAGGGTCCAGCAAATGCAGCATATCAGTGCTATGATGCTCTATCTGGACTGGTTGTGTCACTCCTCACATAGTCCGAACAACAATCTTTCACTTCATTTCAGATAGTGATTATTAATGTCCATGAAATAGTTGGTTTTGGCAGTGCCACAGTGTGAAGGGGTTTGTCACTCATGATTAAAAGTTCTAAAGTCTGGATTACTGCTTCTGCTGTGCTTGCTAATGTGCAGGCATACTGATGCAAAGGCTGGGGAACAGGCTGCTCATTGTGAGCTCTGAGATCAACTTGTTATGCGCAGATCCCACAGGGACATTTTGCTTCATTTCTAGTAGTGGTACTTCATGCTGAGGAACAACATTTGCTCTCAGAGTGTTTGCCCACGTTCAATTTGTTACCTCCACTTACAAATCAGTAATTTGCTCTAAGACATGGAGCAGAAAGCTTTCAGATTGCTGCTGCCTGTGCTGCCCTATCTGTTTTCCCACAGTCTCTCATGGGCACCAGCTCATCACAGCATTGCATCTTTTTTTCCTGCTTGCTTTCCAAAGAGAAAAAGGAAAATCAGCCTAGAAACTGCTAATAACTGGCACCAGAATTTTAAAGTTAGATGCTTAAATTTAGGCTCTTAAACATACATAGGGACATTTAGAGGAGACCCTGGGTGCCAGGACTTCACATGGAAGCCCATTGAACTAGAGCTCTGCAAAAGCTGATGCAGACTGAATGTGGCCCAGAACTGTTTGCACACAAAGCTTCATATGCTTTCAGAGCACATTAAGGAAAACAGCCTTCTCACAGTTTAGATGTGATTTACGGTCAAAGTGATGTGAGCCACAGAAAAGGTACGACCAGGTAGCAAGTCCCTGCAGCAAGCCAGTGACTCTGGGACTGCTGAGGACACTGAGACTGAAGAAACGTCTCTGACAGCCCTTAAAATGTGTTATATGATGGTGCTTGTGACCCTGCCTTTGCCCCAGGCTATGCTATAGCTGCTAAAATTTCAAATCTCTTTCAGTAAGGGCTGACTGGTATCTGGGCAAAGAAAGGAAATAAATAGGTTTAGACATTCCACATTTTCCATTTGGGGAAAAGTTAACTCTCCTCAACTTTTATTCCCCTTGGTTTATTTTCTTTCTTTTCCTTTCTGATATTTGAAAGCTTTAGTTTTCTTATTTAAAAAGTCATGTGATTTCTGGTACAGATACAGAATCCCAACAGCTTAGAATGGCTTCATCTGAAGAGGGTGGAGAGCATCACTTCATGAAGGCCTGATAATACTCAGACATTTCAAGTTTCACTCAAAAAAATGGGGGCACCCGTGTTTTTTAGGTATTAAGACCAAAACACTGACTTTGAAGTTGAAGGTCAAAGTTTTTGTGTTGAGATCCAGAAGAGCTGTGTCACAGCCAACACAGTGGCAACACAGATTATATTGTATGTTATCTTGATTTAATCCTGTTCCTTTTGCCCACACCTTTGTTTTTTGTTACATTACATGTTCTCAGCTGGATGTATATGGAGAGGGGGTGGGAGGTTGGAGGGGGTGTTTTTTTCCCCTTTAACAATAATATCCTACTTCCATAAAATATATGAAGCAGAAGACTGAGCAGAAAATCCAGCTATTTTATTGCCCCAAGGCATTATTCATTTTCCTGACACATTATGTTTTTAATTAAAATTGCACATGAGTTAATTAAAATGCTCATTCAGCCTCTTTTTTTTCTTCTATTTTTGCACGGTGCCTTGTTACTCTCCCAGCATTTTAGTAGAAGGCCGTTACATTTCAACAAACTGCTGGCTTTATCAGCTCAGACTTCTACTGACAGACTGTCATGTTCTCTACACCTTTTTATCTCAGATGTTCTAATTTTTTTAAGTACCTTCTCTAGTGTGGGGGTTGGTCGGTTGGTTCTTTTTAGAAAATATTAGTATTATTCTGCTACCAGCACCTTCCTCTGGTTGTTTGATCTCAGATTTATTAAGAAGACATTGTCAGGAATGGGCAGGAAGGTTTCACAAATAGGGGTCATGGAAGTGCTATCCCACGGTAACCAGTGAACATTGCCAAGGCTCACTTTTATGGAAATTGCTCAGGTTAATCTGTAATACAAGTACACAATAACTTGAGAAGCGATGCCAGAGAAAGGAAGATTCAAATAAAGTAATCATCAAAATCCTGCAGACACCTTGCTTATACTGAAATACAGGGAATCCTTTGGATTTATAGGTTACAGGTATTGAATATTTGATCACAGTTTGGAAAAAAAGAAATGCTACGAGAGACACAGACTTTCGTGCATCCTGCCCAGCCTAAACTCTATTCTTAAATGGCATAGCAGGATTTTAAAAGTTTGAGAAAGTATTTCTTTTTAGCTGAAACAGTGTTCTAAGTGGTATATTAGGAAGTGCAAGAGAGATTCCTTAGGCTGTGGACTAATAAAAGCTGCTTTACTCAGTTTTCGGGGAACTTATTTCTACTCTCAGAATTCCCAAAGCATGAGTGGAAATCTGTCCTGCTTCCCTTAAGCTAACTACATATCGTGTTGAAATTGAGGTATTTTCCCCAAGCACCATCAGAGCTGACTTTTCTGTCATCTGTGTCTATTCCTAGAAAGGAACAGATTTCACCTATAAGTCATCTTTGAGTTCCCCAGAGATTTTAAACATATATGGTGTACTTAGCTTGTTAAGCGTAAACCTTAGTATCACAGGTTAGAAATGCATAAAAGAATAACAAACTATAGCAAGAGTGAAAGATAGAAAGCAGGAAAGGAAAAGTTTTCTCAATAGGTGTACACCAAGCTGTTGCATGTTTGCTGAAGCCTACAGAAAGACACTGATACTTGTAACTAACATCTTGTGTCCTGGCTGCTGCACCGGCACATACCTGGACAAAATGGAGCTTTTGGAGCAAAGATTTATTTTATGTGGAAGTGCCACACAAGCCCCCTAACAGCAACACCGAAGCCAAGTTTGAAAATGAGACCTTAAAACAACAGCTCCCATAACTCAAATAGAGACAGAGGGATGGGCTGAGGGGTTCAAATTTTGAGCTCAGCCAACATGCATTAGTGCTATTTAATTTTTTTCATGCAGCATGAGTTAAGGACTGTCAGCCATAACTTCTAGCTTCCTGGATGCTGTCAGCTCATTTCACAACCTTCATATTATTGAAGTGGAGCTTTTTACATTTTATTCTGTGACTTCTTGTTGTATCTTCATAAGAATAATGTGATTTTGGGTGAAGTGTTGAAAGATTTGAATGTGGTAACTAAACATTTACAAAAGATCTTTAGCCTGAAATATGTAAATACATTTCTGTCAGTGATTCAGATAGCAGTGTTTAATTTTGCAGAAAAATTGCAAAGGTTTCCTTTTATTTTTATAATGAATGTGTGCTCTGATGAAAAGCACTTCACTCCAGGAAGTGGAAGAAATTATTTATTTTTAAAACTCTCTTAATATGGCATTTTAGATGTCTTGAAAGTGTGTGAAAGATAAGGTTACCAGTCAGGAATAATGTTTTACAACATCATTACCCTGATAACACCCAAAGCAGCTCTATTTGCATGATTCAGTTGGTATATAATATATCTGTATTTTGAATCAAACAATATCCTACTTGGTTACGCTAATATTCCCTTGTGATATTTATTTAGACATCAAGAACAACTTCACTGAAACCTAGCTAAAAATCCCTATTGATTTCCCAAAGATCAGGATTTGACTTCCTTAGTTTAAAAAACACTTTGTTATTTTAGTTATCACAAAATTATATTCAAGTAACAGATTATTAAAAATTCACTAATTTATTGCTATATATTATCTATTGTTTTGGGTTCAGCTGCAGCAGTTATTTTTCTCTTTCTTAGTAGGTGGTGCAGTGCTGTGGTTTTGACTTTCAGCCTGGGAACAGCGCTGATAACACCAATGTTTTCAGTTGCTGTTCAGTAACGTTTACTCTGACCAAGGACTTTCTGAGCCTCATGCTCTGCCACGGGGGAGGGGAAGCCGGGAGGAAGCAGAGACAGGACACCTGGCCCAAACTGACCAAAGAGGTATTCCATACCACAGCACATCATGCCCACTATATAAACTGGGGGAAGTTACCTGAAAGGGTTAGACCACTGCTAGGGTCAGGCTGGGTATCGGCCGTCGGGTGATGAGCGACTGTATTCTCTTCCCTTGTTCTTTCCCTTATCATTATTATTATTGGTGGCAGCAGCAGTGGTTTGTGTTATACCTTCATTACTGGACTGTTCTTATCTCAACCCGTGGGAGCTACATTCTTTCGATTCCCCTCCCCATCACTCCAGGAGCAGGAGGGAGGGAGGCAGGGAGTGAGCGAACAGCTGCGTGGTACTGAGTTACCAGCTGGGCTTCAACCATGACATCTACACATTGATGTTTCTTTTCAACTTTTATTGAAATTTCATCTTAATGGAAATTTGCTTACAGAACGCAAACATAGAAGAAAAAAAAGAAATAATATTAATTTTGTCTGTTGTACAGCCATATATAAGCACAAAAAAAATGCTGGTGGCCAGTGCATTTATCACTATTTCTAGGCAGAGACATGAGAAAGCTTGAATACTGTGTGCAGTTCTGTGCCTCACAGTATAAGAAGGTCTTTGAATGCATCCAGAGGAGGGCAAAAAAGCTGGTGAAAGTACTGGAAGGCATGTCCTATGAGAAGTGGCTGAGGAATTTGGGCTTGCCTACTTGGGAGAGAAGGAGGCTGAGAGAATGATCTCATTACTGTCTACAGCTTTCTATGGAGGGGAAGCAGAGAGGGAGGTGCAGATAAATCTCTTCTTCCTGTGATCCAGTGATGGGACATGTGGGAATGACTCAAAGCTGCACCAGGAACAGTTTAGACTTGACATTAGGAAGCATTTCTTTACTGAGAGGGTGGTCAAACACTGGAACAGGCTCCGTAGAGAGGTTATTGATGCTCCAAGACTGTCAGTGTTTAAGAGACATTTGGACAATGCTCTGAACAACATGCTTTAACTTGGTCAGCCCCAAATTGGTCAAGCAGTTGGACTAGATGATCATGTTAAGTCACTTCCAAACAAATATTCCATTCCACTAATGCAGAAGCTGCCTACCCAACTGGTTTCTGAGGAAGGAGTTTCTGTAGTCATGGTCCAGCCTTTCAAGTAATAACACTTTTTGATTTGCAAACTTAACTTCTTCACCTTTAAACCCCTTTCTGCACTTAAAATGAGAGAGACGCTGTTCATGGAACTAAACCAAAACCAGCAAATCCTGACCGTAGTGAAGTCAATGGCAAAACTCCCACTATCTGCCACTGAGCCAGGATTTCACCCAGAGTGTATAAATGAATATGTGCTATTGTGGAACATGCATGGCTAGTTCACAGTGGCTTGCACACACATTTCCAGCTGTCATTCCATAGGCTTTCTGCTATCTCTACATCATATTTCTCTTCTTTAGCAGTCCCATTTTCTGAACTGTTACCAGTGCCTCACTGTGGTCCTTTCTTCTGCTTCTTTTGCTTGTTAACCTCTGTCTCCTAAAACCTTTCAGTGCTTCCATCATGATGCCAAGACAACTCATTGGCTTTCCATCTACAGTTCTTATTCTCAACAGCTCCTTCGTCTGCTGTTGAGCCTCCTTTCATATTACTGCCTTTCTTCTTGGTGCTTCTGTTTTCCACCACTCTATAACTTGTGCAGTAGTTTCTTGACTTTCCTGTCCCTATTCCTTACTTCTGCTGAACTCTTCTGTTCCTAGGAAAACCCTAGCCCTTCACAGACCTGTTGCTGCCACGGATGCCTGGGTGAAACATTTACAGCTCTGTGACAGCAAAACTGAAGCTTTTTGTAAAGTTCTATTGTTTTTCCAGGTTGTTCACTTAGGAAATTGAAAGGCTTTAAAGAGACTGGGGGACCAGGTGAAATTTTTTTCTTCGGTATTTTTAACCACAAATTTGAATTAGTGGTTTAGTAATAATTAATTCCTCTTCATTTACAATTTTCTCTAACACCAGTGAGAGCCATTTATAAAAACAAAGGTTTAATTCCATAAATTTTTAAAATTCTACCAACATTTCAGAACCACTGTTTTTGAAATGACCTGAAAGATTTTTCTAATATTTTAAAAGGCCTCTGAAATGGGGGAAGAAATCCTTTTTCTCCTTATTTTTACACCCTGTATTCTGGGTGCCTTGAACTTCCCACACAATATCAACCTCTTGTGCTTTCACATAAAAAAAAGTCAAGGTCTAATCACAAAAAGGTCTATATTAAGAATACAATTTAACTTGTTAGCTGCTGTTTGTGATCCTGCACACTACAAATTTCATACAGTAGAAATTAAATTCTGGTGTCATTTCATGACCCTTATCACCTTCTTTCTCACAGATTCCAACTGTGTGAAGTTATTTCCATAAAGAAATGTGGGGATATTGTAGGAAGCAAACTGGATTTGCCAACAGTTCAAAGCTGTGGCGAATATTACGTTTAGAGCCAACTCCTCTTATTACAGATATTTTTAACACTTCCTGAAAATTCCCTTCAAAAAAGTAACAGTAATTTTCATCAGCTCTGGGAAAAGAGTCATCAAGTATCTCCAGGTGTAATGTATTTTTAGTAGATCCACCCAAACTGTTAGCCACAGTTGTGAACTCTGCTGAGGAAGTCTCTCGATGCTGCAGTGGCAAGCTATCTGCCCACCGGCAGTTTGAACGCTCCAGATAGAGGTGCAAGACCTTAAAAAAAATAAAAATAAATCTAAAGTCATGCCATAAACGGGGAGCATCTTTAAAAATCATCTTCCCTTGCTTGGAAAGCAATAGAATAATAGAAAGAGAAACAAACTGTTCTGAGAAAGGAGCAGCCCAGCTTTGCTGCAGGGTCACTGATCCTTCCCTGCTGTACCTCTCATTTGCTCAAGCAGACAATTACCTTATTCCGCCCCTGCAGAAGCCCCCTGGCTTTTCTGTGTTCATGCTCTGTCTCCCTCGTTCCCTTTATGCTTTTCTTAAAGGAGCTTTCTTTTTTTTCATCCTGTGCTGAGGAACCTAACAATTCCCAGGAAGTTTATCTCAAATAATCACATAATTTCCTGCATGAAGCAGCACAGGATGCCCCAAGACTCCCATCATCTTGCATGACCACTTTTAGTGTGCTCAGACTTCTAAAGTCTCGCTGCTTTCTGCCCTTGTAGACACAAAGGTCAATGGAGATTAGGCAACTTTTCTTAACTGTCAAACTCCAGCCATTTAATCCCTGAGACTGGGAAAAGGAGAATTTCTAGGAAGAAGGACATTAACAGCCCTCTCATGTTTCCCACCATTAAGGGGCAGAGCTGAGATGAGAAGTCCAGACTGACTCTGAAAGCTGAGCTGTGTCAGAACAGATTCCTTTTAGAGATATAGAAGAGAAATAGAAATGTAGAACAAACGAGTAAGCAAACACAAATGCAGACATCTTGGACACATCTCCTGGATGCTCACAGATCATCCTGCCTGGGCACAGTGGTTCTGACAGCCCCTGGCCAGACCATAGCAACACCATCCAGACCTGCTGGAAATGCAGCAGGTGGTAACCTCCACAAGGGAGGTAAAGACTTGGAAATGGCAGTGATTTGTACCCTATGGAGATAAAGCAGAGTCACTGCTAAAAATGTATTTGTTTGTTGGCTGGGTTGTTTGGTTTATTTTTCTATTTGTTCACTCAGCTTGAGTAAAGCCATTTGAGGGGCTTTTTGTTTGCTTCAGTTACTTTGTTTTTTTCACTTTATTGCTTTCCTTATTCTACCTCATGAGAAAATAATACTTTGCTACAAAGGAAAATAAGGATCTGAAAGCCTTTATTTCTATGCGCAGAGAGAGGGATCCACTACACTGCCTTGCAGCTATCTCTGACTAGTGAAGATACAGCAGGACCAAAGGATAGCTGTCACCCCTTAAACTGTCCAGCCAGTGTTACAAAATAGGCATACTTCTGCATTCAGAGCATTTGGGGTTTCTCTGTATGTATTTTTCAGTTTATCAGTGCTCAATAAATTTAGATGGTCTCAGACAAATACAGAAAGAAAGTGGAAAAATATTGGTTTTGCTGTCCTAAATTTTGTGTATCTACATTGTTAAGGCCTTTGCTGCATTTCGTATTTCCATTTATTCCCCCACTCTCATCAGTAGGTGTGGATAGCAGGTTTACTTACAGGCTTGCCAGTTGTATTTGTACTACAGCTCTAAGTCAATGACATCATTTACTAGGGAGATAAATGAGAGCAATTAAGCACCACGGCCATAACTGGTGAAACTTTCTGCAATGAGAGTGTTATTAAAATGATAGAGTGCTTGCCTGTGCCTTCCCAAGGTGTGTGATTCAGCCTTTCTCCTTTGCCTGGTGGAGTGACCCCAGGTGGCACACCTCATATATGCATTGTTTCCATAGGGCTATATATAGCTTCTCGTGTAAAATGTATTGATTGATGGCCATTTCATTTTTAAGAGCCATCTTCCTTGATGTTATTTAGAGTTAAACAGGACAGCTGATAAACATTACACTTTAGTTTATGTTTGTTAATCTATTCACTTGAATAACCTCCTCACATGCTGATAAATGGCACCTTCATGAAGACTAGCAGTTACTTTTTCTCATAATATACTGGTGTTTCAGGCTTTTTGTAGTATATCAAATGAATAGCCTCACTCTGTCACTCAAATCTGCATGACATTTTATTAAAACTGGTTTTCTTTTTAGTTCAGTCTGGCTTATGCTTCCAATTGTTTATAAAACAGTATTTGGGGTAAAGAAGGAAATTGCCATAAGGAGGGGAAAATCCATTCTGCCAAAGTAAAAGCCTAGGTTTCAAACTAGGGCTTATTTCCCTAAAGATATTAAGTTCTCTGATTTGGGTAGAGAAGGAGCTGTAGATATGCAGAAAGAAACAAACAGCTGGAAAAAATAAGGCCATTGCAAGAAAATGAAATAAATAGAGAAAGAAATCAAGGTGACCAAATACAGTCTGTAGAAGCAAAAAAGTAGGGTGCTGCAGGCTTCCCTCAGCAGCACCAGGAGACAGGACTGAGCTATAGGGCAACAGCCTTACCAATCTGGGGCATCCCTGCCTGCTCCTGCCTTCCTGCAGTAGGAATGTGTTCTGCATCTCCACACCAGGAAACCCCACTGTCTCTCATGGGAGATGCTACCAGCGTGGGAGCCCTGTAAGGCTTCTTGGGAGTCTCAGGCTGGCCATAGGCATACTGTTTATGCATGGAGAGCACACATAACACATATAGATGAAGCATCTGTGATGGCAAATCCTTGCCCTTTTTAGATATCATAAAGTAAATGTACTGCACAGGCTACGATGTGGCTGCCAAGAAAATGGAGACGACATCCCTCTACTCTTGGATCCAAATACTTCGGTTTTTAAAGCACATGATTTACCTGTGGTTTGCACTGCCTAGAGCACAGTGCCCAGAATCATGTTTCCAATGCAGCTCCATTGCCAGGAACATCAGGGGTGTGAAATGGGAGACGGTACCAGTGTGGCAGTGCAAGCTGAGGCCAGCTGCACCCTGGCCCCCATGAGTACCCTGGGAGAGGAAACCTGAAACAAAGCATTCCTTCCGAGGATCCTCTTCCAGGTGTGTGGTGAGGGAGGCAACCATGGGGTCTCAAACCCAGAAAAGAAAAAGGGGGAATTGAGGCTGGTTTGGAAACAGACAGGTTCCTTTGAAAGATTTTACAGATATATTGACCAAAATTTAGAGCAAATGTTTTCCTCTTCTGAAACACTGCTCTTTTTTATAGGTTTCAGCAGTTCTCAAATGCATTTATTGCCATCCATTCTATCCCTGGCAAGCCTGCTACAGTGGCAAGCCTGTAGAAGGAATGTCTGGAGAAAGGTGGAAATGAATTCTACTTTACTCTTTAAGGGAGTCTTTAAAAGATGCTCCCAAAGAGTAGAAACGCATTAAATGTTGAGAAAAAACATGCAGAGGGACTCTGGGAAGGAGTGACGTGTTCAGTCTGCCAGATATGAAGTGGAGGACACAGGCTGCGACCAGAGATGGAGCGGAGGGCAGTGGGATAGGCACAGCCTAGGTATGTATTGTAAATAATGTATTTTTGTATGTTCAAAGGTGTGCCTAAGTGATAAGAATGATGATGCTAAAATAGACAAAAAGATAAGTAACATCAAAAGGGATATAAAAATATCCATGTCAGGTCAGACCAGTAGTCCATCTAATTGGCCTCTGTCACATCAAGGTTTAAAAATCCATATGAAGTCATCTGCCTGCACTGGAAATAATGTCCTAGCCAGGATGAGCAGGCAATCTGGGTGTTTCACTCTTTAAGACAGGAGTACTCATACTGTTAGGAAATAATGTATTCTAATTTAACGTGACTGAATGCTCTCAGTAACCACAGAAAGGTTTTATACATTTGCTGAATCCTGCTGATTTTTGGCTCAGTAATCTCTGAAAGGATTTACACCAGCTAATAAGAAGTTACATGAAGACAACATTTAGCTTTGACCACTGTTAAACCATCTGCAATTCAGGCTCATTTATTCCTCTCAGTTTGTGCTTTTAGCAAAAAGTATAGAAAGAAATATTTTTCTTTGAGAGTGGGCCAACGTGTTGTGAGGGAAATGTTGCTCCTCTCACATCCACTTTTTGCTTAGCTACTCAATAATCTTTCTCTTCAAGGACCCAGAACCCCTTTGCTGTCTCTGGTCAGTCATTTTCTTTGCTGTTGACTTCAGCCAAATAGCAAAAAGAACTCAACCCTTATATTTCATGACAGGAGGAAACCCAGATGGTGGTGGTTGTGGTTGTTATTTCTTCAAGGATGTTAGCCATATTTGCCATACAATGTTATAAAAATGCAGAATACCATAATATGTATCTCTACCGCTTCCTGCATGAGAAGATATGCTGGGAAAAATGAGTTTTTTCAAATAAAGGAAATATTTGTGGCCTCTGTTTTCCCAAGTATCTATGTCTTCTCAATCAGGCAGCTGCTGGCATGCAAGGAAATCAGCATACCTGTGCCAAAGATGGAAATAGTAATAAAGAAAATATCTTCCTTTTAGGGAGAAGAACATACAACTTTATTTTTTGTTAAGAAAGTTCTCACCTGATTACTTCTATCATACCCTTTAACCTTGGAGGATGCTAGTCCCAAAGACTGAGGAAATTTCCAAATCTCATCTGTGAAAGACTTAAGTAGAGTTTGATAGATGCTGAAGGATAGGTCCTGCCCACAGGAAAAATAAGTGCCCAGCTTTAAAATGGGTTTTTTTAAATATAGAGATCTTTCAGCTGAAGTTTTTCTTCTTATTGCTATGAAGAAAATAAGTTTCAACTATTCTTTTTCAGAAACAGGAGGATAATGTAGGCCCAGGAGGGGATGTATTTTCTCACAGCAAATTATAGTACAGGTTATTTGATACAGAGTTTATTCAATAACAAGCTTTGGTCCATTAGTACCAAGCCATCTCTGTATCACGTACCAAGTCATCTCCTTATACATTTCTCTATGCAGTTAGAATTTATCCTTCGCAGTTAATAGATTTTCATTGAAATATTTTAAATAAGTCTCACTTTTTCTTAGTGACAATGAAGAGAAGGGGGGTATCACATTTTGCTTTTCACCTCCATCTTTGTGCATTTTGGTGTAGTACAGCAGAATGCCTGTTACTATTTAATTAAACAGGAATCTGGATTAACTCCAGCTGTGGGCCATGTAATCAGGGCTTGTGAGTGTGTTCAAAAAGGGGTGTTTTCCCTGGCTCATATTTCATTCCTGCATGGAAATATGCTCTCACTCAAACCTGTCCACATGCTGCAGTAAATGATTTTCCCTCTCTTCTGAGTCATACACTTAAGCACCCCCCACTACACTTCTATGAAAAGAACAAAAAGGCACAAACAGCTTGACTGGTCCATTTACACTAAGTGCTATTTAATGATGAGAGGCTTTGCTTGTTCATGTATAAATCTACCATTCAGTCAAGTTTATACTATAACAACTGTAAGATCTATTATAATGCTTCATGCAGATTTATGTCGTTTTCCCCAGATGACTACAATTTGATTATTTGGTGCCCATGGCTTAAGATGAACTCAATGCTCAGAAGTGGTTTTACCTTTATTTAAAAAAACATATCACCACCATGAACCACGGGTGCACTTTCAATTCTTACTACCTCTCAACATATTTTTGCTACCATTTAAAATAATACATTATTACAGCAGCCTTCCAATATCTGAAAGGGGCCTACAGGGATGCTGGGGAGGGACTCTTCATTAGGGACTGTAGTGATAGAACAAGGAGTAATGGGTTTAAACTTAAACAGGGGAGGTTTAG
>JAOEHY010034826.1:0-32774 GCA_025447955.1 Psilopsiagon aurifrons | reverse complement strand
TTATACCTTAGTTACTAAACTGCTCTTATCTCAACCTGTGGGAGTTGCATTCTTTCGATTCTCCTTCCCATCCCTCCGGAGTTGGGATAGGAGGAAAAGCGAGGAGTGAGTGAGCAAACTGTGTGGCTGATTTACAGCTTAAACCACAACAGCCCCTTTTAAGCAAGGTAAGGCCACAAGAAGGTATCCCTGGAGCCTTGTTTTCTCCAAGCTGAACAAGCCCAACTCTCCCAGCCTTTTCTGATAGGAGAGCTGCTCCAGCCCTCTGATGATTTTCACTGCCTTCCTCTGGACTCACTCCAACAGATCCATGTCCTTCCTGTGTTGAGGTCTCCAGAGCTGGACACAGTACTCCAGCTGGGGGCTCACAAAAGCAGAGTAGAAGGTCCCTTGACCTGCTTGTCATGCATCTTTTGACGCTTCTTTTGCAGCAACAAAATACAGGATACAGTTGGTTTGGTGGGCTGCAAGCTCACATCGACAAGTTACACCCAGCTCTTCATCCAGCAGTACCCCCAAGTCCTTCTCCACAGGACTGCTTTCAATCCTGTGTTGAAACACCCCAGCCTGTATTGATACTGGGGATTGCCCCGATCAAGTGTAGGACCTTGCACTTGGCCTTGTTTAACTTCATAAAATTTGCATAGGCCCATTTCTAGAGCTTGTCCAGGTCCTCTGGATGTCATCCCATCCCTCAGGTGTGTCAATCACACCACTCAAGCTGCTGTCATCTGCAGACTTGCTGAGGGTGAACTTGAACCCACTATTTATGCCATTGATGAAGTTATTAAATAGCACTGGTCCCAGTATAGACCCCTGAGCGACACTACTTGTCTCCATCTGGACATTGAGCTATTGACAATTGCTACACTCTGAATGTGACCATCTAGCCAATTCCTCATCCAGCAAGCAGTTCACCCATCAAATCCATATCTCTCCAGCTTAGACAGAAGGATGCTGGGGGAACTGTGCCAAAGGCCTTACAGAAGTACAGACAGATGTTATCAGTAGCTCTTCCTTTTTCCATTATATAGTCACTCTATCATGGAAGGCCACTAGTTTGGTCAGGCAGAACATGCTATTGGTGAAGCCATACCAATTGTATCAAACCACCTCCCTGTCCTCCATGAGCCTTAGTTTGGCTCCTAGAAGGATCTGCTCCATGATCAGAGAGAGAGGTGAGGCTGAGAGGTCAGCATTTCCCAGAGTCCTCCTTTCTATCCTTTTTCTAAAAATGACTGCAATCTTCCCTTTTTTCCTGTCACCAGGGACCTTATCTGACAGCCATGACTTTTCAGTTGTCATGGAGAGTGGCTTGGCAACACCAGAAAATTCCTTCAGGACTCTGGATGCATCTCATTGGGTCCCATAGACTTATATATTCAGGTTCCTCAGGAGGTCACAAACGTGATCACTACAGTGGGAAGGTCTTTGCTCCCATAATCCCTGTCTTGCACTCTATCCACTCAGGTGTGGCAGACAGGCTGCCAGTGAAGACAGACAAAAAAGATTCTGAGTACTTCTGACTTCTCCTCATCTTTTCTTACCAGTTTTCCGGGCTTGCTCATTGAGGCGGTGTGTGTGTGTGCGCATTTTCTTTGACCTTCAAAATTAGGAGAGTTATGAGAGTTGAACACCTAAGATATGTTTCCCTGAGGCAGTTTCTACTTGCATGACTAGCCCTTACTCAGCAGCTTGTCATTCCAGAGAAGGTCCTGCTGACCCTGGCAGGTTTGGAGAACTTCTACTTCACATGGATGAATATCTCTTTAATAACTTAAAAAATAAATTAACTACTTTTTAACAGCAGCATGTCATGCCTTTGTCTTCAGTTCTTTAAGCATATTTATTGCCCTACATTTATAGGTCTAACGATTCTTAAAAAAAACTTCAGGTACTTAGTTCCTTGGAGAAGAACCTTAGTTTCTACAGGAAACTTCATTGAAATTTGGAAGGAGTGAATTTAATTATGTTGAACTATAAATTTCAAAACTCCACATAAAATTGGAAGTTGGAAGAGTTGCTGTGAGGATGTTAGCGGCAGCAAGGGGACTAACAGCACTGTTCCTGCCAGGCAGATGTGGTAGAAGACTGGTACGGTGTGGGATTTGGGGCAGAGATCAGAGAAGAATGTGGATAGGAGCCAGCACTGTGAGGAGAGTGTTTCTGCATGGGCCTGAACACTACACAGCCTTCAGCTGTGGGTGTGATGGTGCTGTGTGAAGCTTATGGCCTCCCCATTGGGTGTCCTGTGGGGTATAGTGCTAAGCAAAAACAACAGGCAAAGTGCACTCAAAAATGCTCCACCAAAAGGCCACAAAGTCCCGCCTGGACCTCAGTGGGGTCAAGGCTGTTTGATTTGTGTTTTAGCCAGGAGAAAGCTTCTAATATCATGTATGACCTGGTTTGCTGGTGTTTCTCTCAAGTACTTCTGCAACACTACTCATGCAGTACTTGTAGAATCCTCTCCCTAATTTGCTCTAATGCATAGTCTGCTTTCCCCCTGTGTAAGTGTCTTCTGAAAATTTATGAGCTGTTCAATGTCAACAATACATTGTTTGGTTTCTCAAGAATATGCAATGCTCAGTAGGGAATATGGTGACGGATTTTTCTGTGTAAAAAATAATTTGTAGATGCAGTAGGAACAATATGCAGATAAAGATAATAATATCCTTAAATTAGGCTGTTGATAGCCCTAAAGAACAGTATTTTTCAGTAATATTTTTGCTTTAAAACATTGTGGCACTTAGATTTTTGAGCATGTTTTTAATGTGACATATATGAAAACTTTTTTTTTTTAGAAAGGCAACAATAATCTTTAATTAGATAACATTATTTATGGATTTTAAAGTTTCTTACTGTTAAACAGAAATGAGACTATATCCAGCTTATTTTCTATTATAACTGAAGTATAGAGAAAACAGTGTTATTCAGGCATTCTGAAACTGAACCTGCTTGAACCACTGTTATTAAGGCTTCATTTTCAAACAGCATTTGAGCCAGTATTTTTTCATGGATTTTGTTTCCAGGAAGGAGCCTTTCGGGTTACTGTTTTCAATGGAGGGATTTTTACTGCTAACAGGTAAACCACATGGGTTATTACACATCTAGGGTGTGTACATATATATAAATACATTTTATGTATATATATATATTGAAATAAATGTACAGTGTTTTTTGTGCATTTGCAGGCAAGTGTATGTACACGTGTTCCATAGGCTGAAAATGAGACCTGTAGCAGTTGTAAAAAAAAAGTATTAGTAAAATATGTTTAGGTATAAACTAAATAAAGTTAATATAATCCAAGTTGCTGCTTGGTGGGTTCAGTCGCTATAGTGCTTTTCAGATCTTTGTGCAGTATGAACACTGCACACTTGCCACTCATCCTAATTTGATGTTAAAATCATTTTTTACAAGATTCCAGTAGGAAGCTTTGGGTTTTATTTTTATGCACACTTTCTGCTGTGTAAAGTGTCAATAATTCTGGATTAATGAAATATTCTTTTCCAACACAGTGTTTTGTGTTACTTGGGTATTTTGTGTATCCAGAGCAGAGAAAAGCTCTGATGCTGCCTCTCATCCAGACCACAGCTGCACCTGCCAGTCCTACTTCTGCAGTTCCTGCCTTGTTTCCTTCCCCTGCATAGCTATATGCTGTCTAGTCTCTCCAAGAACTCCTGCCACAGCATCTTATTAACTTTTATTCAGTATGTTTAAAAATATCTTCTTAAAACTACTCTGAGACACTTCAGTTTTGTAGATCTGCCCAATAACAGATCATTAGCTGTTTCACTAGCTGTGAGTGGGGTTTTATTTCTCCCCCTTAACATCCATGCTCCTCTGCAGCAATTGAATACACAGATTCTCCCTGGCTAGTATTTCTCTGCCTCATTTAACATTTCCTGTACTAACTGTGGCGTAAAATCTTTGAATCTTGTCTTAAAATAAACTCTTGTCTTAAAATAAAATAAATAAATTAAGACTCTTGTCTTAAAATTAGTATTAGTGCAATACCAATATCTGAAATTACTTATGTTTGTCTAAACAAAGGAGTATTTTCATAAAAGTGACAGAAGTGCATTACAGATCTGGGTTATTCAGAGACGTCTGCACAGAAACTGATCCTTTATGTAAGCATCTTCAAGATGTAAATAAGATTCTTCAGTAAGATACATATAGTTAAAAAAATAATCACTGCCATTGCCAAATTGCATTGAAAACCCTATTAGCTGAATGAGTTTTAATTGCACTGAGGAAAAACCTTGGCAATACACAAAATAAAATCAAAGCTACTACTGAAGAAGTAATATCAAATCTTATCTACTGCTTATCTCGTAAAAAGGAAGGTCAACTCCTGCTGAATAGTGAGAAGAAAAGATAAATCTTCCACAACCTCACAGTACAGAGATTTCATAATAGATGTTTCTAATGACTATTCAAGAAGCTTTTCAATTATGAAATACAATGCATGCTTCTGAATAGCCAGAGGACTGTACAAAAATATAATTGGCAGCAGTGGAAGAGTGCAAATAAATCATTTCAAAGACAGAAAGAAAATTCAATCTTAGTAATAGTTATGTAACTGGAACAAAATATGTGTAACAAAACAGGACACCATTTAGTTTCTCAAAAATATAATTTACAGTGAATGTATTTTACTCAACACTGTAATTTGTAATATAATATGTGCATAAGCCATAATGAAAATATCATTATAATTAACTTTGAATTACACAGTCTTGCATCTTTTGTTTCAAGACTAAAGAATGCTTATTATAAAAGCTCTGCTTCAGTGTTTCACAGTGGTGTTCCCTGCCTTGATTGAACATGCTTGACTTACTGACTGAATCTGTTCTATTTCTGGCTCTCAGGACTGCTCTAAGTCTGTAGGGACTGAGAGGCTGAGTAGGACTACAGATGCACATCTGTGAAAGGTTTTATGTGTAGGGTTTTTTTTCCTGGTAAACTGGGAGATTATGATTGATGAGCCCAGCATTAGGGTAATGTTATCAGGGACACTTTCTGCCTCTGTCCTTTGTGCCATCACCGAGGTCAAACCATAATCATGTTAGCATTGAATGTAGTGCTTTATTAATGTTTCATGAGTAACTCTGTAGTAATCAGTCTAGCTTTCTATGGATAAATAAAACCACTACAATCCCTGATCTATACACTACTTGTAGTAGCTTTAGAAGCTACTACAAAAAGTCTTAAAAGTAACTTGACTGAATGTCTTTTCCAGCCTTTATAACAAGTCTAATTTTCACAAGTTTAAAAGAATCTATTTTGATGGAAAATCATTTCCACTTCAATTTCTGTGTTTACTTAGAAGTGTAAAACACCCAGCTGAAAAATAATATAAAATAACACCAAAATCCTGCCTGCCATTTATTAAATTGCACAGAATTTTAGTAAAGCATGTTAATCACTTTGTTAAATTACATTGATTTATGCCATTGTGTCTCTATGATGTTTTCTAGGCTGTTCCCTGTTTGCTTTGGTAAGTCTAAGGATGAACGCTGAAATTCGTTCTGTTATTTAAAGAAAAAGTTTACATTCATAAATGTGCAAATGTATAAGGATTTGTATTTATTCCCACATAAAATTACACATTATATGTGCCTGCAGCAAGCAACCAATATGCATGAACAGAAGGAAATAATTTTAGCTAAGGGAAAACAAGATCCCATTATATGTTCCGCAGTATCACACATGATCCTTTCCACTGAAATTAAATGACAACCACTGATTTCATTAGACAAGGGATCAGGATAACGCCTATTTGAAATATTCCTCTATTTTATTTGACTTTCCTGTAAGCATGCTCTCTACTTGCTTTGCTAAGTTGCTGTAGAAATTCCAGGCTTGTGCAAGCTTGCTGTGTTTTACACGTCAGCACCACACCCAGGCTTTTTTTTTCCTCAAGATAGATTCTTGTGTAACAGCCAAAGCTTGGCCTGAGGATGACCTAACAGACTAATACATCTGTTGCCTTGTTCAAAACATGGAATCAGACATGAGGTAGGGAATGTCAAACTTTCCAATCCCTTTTTATTTGTTACTTTAACCAATACAATTCCAGTGACCAAAACCAGTGTGCACTGGCAGTTTGCCGGATACGCTAACAAACCCCTATGTCAGGAAGTTTTTCTGAGAAATTATTATATGCTCAAGCCACTACTCTTTCAAAATGTAACTCCATTGCTTGTTACTACAGACACTAACTGCATTTTCTTGACAGGGATTATCCTGCTTTAGCCACTTGCTATTTTATAATAGGCTTTATAAAAAAACCCTATGCATATATCACACTCTTTAAACCTTCCAAAGTTATTCACTTTAATTTCTATCCTCTGAACTACATCCAAATATGAATACTTCTTCTGTCATCTAGTCTCCCACAAGTGATTCCAATATTCCAGGTGCAGTCTCAAAAGAACCATAGACAAGTACAACTGTTTACATCCTCTGTGATGAAATGATTTTCCATAGATGGCACTAATTTCTGGTGAATAGAGAATTACAGAGTTTTATCTAATCAAATTGCTGCTCTCTGCCACCCTTGCTACTGCTCTAGTTTTGGTACTATTTTTGTTTCCGGACTTTGTTTGATTCCTATGGAGTATCATTAATTCTTTCCTCTCAAGGTGATTTTCAATGTATTTTCTGCATCTAAGTCAAATAAATCTATGCCTCTTTCTCCTGCTTTCTAGGCGATTCTCAACTTTATTATCATTTGTGAACATCATCAGACTGCTCACTTGAAGATAGCATATATCTGGGTGGAACTGAATTTTAACTACTAATCGTGTTTTGCTAAAAGTAGATGCTGGGGTGAATAAAAATCCATGCAGAAACTGCCTCCAGACAAAACTATGTAATAATAGCATGATGCTTACATCTAATGGGACAGGAGTGAAAGACAGTGTAGGAAGGGTATGATGCATAAGTGAGGTAACTTCTGATGTTAGAAAGCTGAAAAGAACTCAGTTAGTTGAAGACTGTAATTCTAATACTATTCTAATCTTAACATCAGTTTGGCTGTCTTCTGGCAGTCTGAGCGTAATTCCACACGTATGGAATCAGTCCTTAGTGCTACTATAGCTTAAAATTGAAAACGTACTTCTAGCTTTTAACTATTAGCCTTTCTTGAGAGGATAGTCCTGAAGGATCATTAATGCTACACTCTAAATTCATGCAAGTTGTTTTCTTCAATGACACAAAACATTTCTGTATAGAGCTCCTATATGATTTTCAAAAAAGCAGAAATTACATGAGAGAAATCAAATAAACTAAAGCTAGCACTCTCCTTCGAGTGATCCCATGTCACAGCACCTTTTATCCTCCTATTAATCATTCCATCTTTGTGGAAATATGGAGAAAACACAATTTAGGATACAAATAAAATTTCCCAAAGGGAGTCATTAATATGCATCTCTCATTATATTCCCCAATAGGTGGCAGCTTGTTTATCCTTTTTCACTAAAGTATCACACTTCTGTTCTTACAAATGTCAAAACTGAATCTCTTGGTCAACTTCAGTGTTCTTACTCCTGGGCCCAGTTCAGGTTTAGTCACAACCACAATCTAAAAAAAGGCTATGTGCAGCAACATGTGCACTCTGAAGATATGTACCTGTGACTGTGCATCCCACACTTGAGAATGTGAATGGACTGCAATGATCCTTTGGGGCAATCTCCATATTTGCTAGTAAAATTGAATTTATTGCTACCAGCTGTGACAATTACTTGCTTTTAAAAACAATGTTACAATGCATGCATCTATAAAAGAGATCAGCCAAACAAAAGAAGGAAAATGCTGTTCAGGTTCATCCTGCCAATAAAGGGCTACTACCTGGAACACATTTCTCGTACTTTGGGAAGTGCATTTCAAACATCCCAAGTGATGAGGTTGCCATCACTTCCTTAGGAGACTGCTATACAAATATCAAACCAATTACTCTTCTAAATGGAGGACACTTCTAAATCATGTACATCTAGGAAGACATTTGGTTTTATAATATTATTCAGTTCTTTTGAATTTTAAATGGCTACTTTTTCTTTCAAGTCCCAAAGGACAATTTTCTTTAAGGAGGCAGTTCTTGAAATTAAATTGCCAAAGTGATTAGAAGAAACACAACACTACTAGACTTAGAGTGCTACTACAAAAGCACTATATGTGCAGTAATGTGTAAGCTGAAAAGTTCTGCAACTGTATGGAAACCCACAGCTTATTCAAAGTATAGTCCTAACTGTAAGCAAGACAAGCAATATGACTTTAAGGAAGATACGCTTCCAGAATATAACCTTAAATTGAGATGTTGCTGGCCAAAACATCAGAATATACCTTGTTTTCCCTAAAAAATACAAGAAGCATATGTGCATATTACCTTTATCATTAAATAAAATAATTATCTATCAAATTAATCAAAAAGTGTACAATATAGAAAAATGCTTTTCATACTTAAATTTTGCAGACTTCATGGTGATTTACATCAGAGCAGTTCTTTTGCAAAATTTCTTCAGAGACTGCAGGTATTGCCTTATGTTCATATTTCTACACTTACAGTTCATCTTCAATGAATAGCAAGTGCATAACTTTGGTCAAGTAAAGAATACAATATACCTTGCAAGATACCAGCATTTACAATATCCTTTTTTTATGTAGAAAGTAGTGAGCAGGAACAAACATATTTTTCAGGCTATTCTGTATTGTCCAACTCATGCCCATTTGATGCTTTCTCATGAGAGAACAAATAAGTGAATTTCATATGATTTGGGCGTATGGGAGGAAAATCCACTCTAAAATAAAGTGTTCTGTCAAGCAAGACAGAATGCAAATTCTCCTTCACTTTTTATTTTATTTCTATAAATATAGTTCTAAAGAGATGAAAAATGGCTTTAGTTTAGCTTGTTAAAACAGAGAACTCATTACTTAGGCTAAAGTGCAGCTTACCATCCTGTTGATACGGACGAAGTCTTCAGGCTTCTTGGCCCATGGGGGGAGATCAACATCATTCACAGAAACTTCATCTTCCCTGATTCCTAGATTATAGCCATTACTGTTGACAAACATCTCTGGTAGGTAGTAAAACTCTGGAATTAACTCCTAGCATGGAGAAAACACACAATAAGAGTTCTCATTAATACAGAGATGTTAAAGGGTGCTGCCATAATCAGGCTCTGCTATACAAATTAAAGCTTTTCTGGTTTTGCTTATGCACACTTGTTTAAGTATTTTATAATCTGTTTTTTGTACTTAGAATCAAACATATTTTTCATAATGAAATATTCAATCTTTGTTTTGCCCATAACTGTTATTATGAAAAGTATAACTTTCAAAAAGCAGTGCATACCAATAAAGGACACCTTTTCAGGATAACAGGTAGGCGAAATTGCATGCTTAGCCTTCAACATTATAAACAATGACATTTTTTTTAATCACTATTTAACTGAAATACTTAAAGGGGGGAAGGAAGGGGAGGAAGTTCCTGATATATCACTGTCTCGCATTTACTTCCTTTATATTCTTTAATTGCATAAGAGAATATGGCAATTTGATTACTTATTTAAGGAGAAAGAACTCATGGTGAATCTATTTTTCTAATGCAGGAAAAATTTAAAAATACATGGAGGAAAAAAGCCAGTGCAAAAAAAATGTCATTAAAACAAACACATGATGTATAAACTGTGAAAGATCAATAAGTAGCAAAGATAATCTGCACAGTATTAATACATTACAGATAAGTTAGTGTGAAATTTTTCCCAATTTCCAGGATAGCTAAACAAAAATGTAATTTGACATAATAAATACTGCCATTTGTTGCTGTCTATCATTTTAACAGTAAGTATTGAACTGTAGTAATAAAAAGCTTTCAGGCCTGCTACCTCTTTTCTAATATCCAGATATGGAGTAAATTCACTAAATTATATTATTAAAAGCATTATTATATTCGGTTGTGTAACATCATCAAAACTGATGATAAAGCACCTGAAACCTGAATCTTTTTATGGTCCTTTCAAAGGCTGCAGACATGTGAAGCATAAAAAAGAAATCACTGCAGACACAAACTGATCTAATTAAAGCTGATCTGCAAATCCATAGAGAATAGACCAGCTAAAGCATAGATGGACGATTTTAAGTATGTTTAGGGAGGCAATTTACTTGCTTCTTTATATTATCTTTAATATACTAAAACCAGTCTGAACTCAGATTAGACTTAAATGCAATGCAAATCAATACCTTACCAGTGCAAACCACTAACTGAGACATGCCTAAGCATGAACAGCTTATTTTGAAATGAGCTATAATTTCAAAAAGCCAAAAAAAAATTTTAAAATTTTGCATGCAGTAAATAATAAAACAACAGCTAGAGCAAAGCCAAACTAAAATCAATCCTGAATATCCTATAGGATAAATGAAAAAATATGATTTTCTTAAGTTTGATTATATACCTCTAATATACTCAGAATACTTCTAAAAATAACCTTTGCTCCTCTCTCCTAGACAGGATTCGCTAACTCTCAGGTTCCTCAGGAAGCTGTTTGGCTTTCTCTAATGGAACCCAAAGAAGAATGAATAATCCTCACAGTATGAGAAAATTAGACATTAATCTTTCTAGAGCTCAGCAAAGTACTAGTAACTTGGGCCTAACAGCTGGCCACAACCCAACATGGGCTACCATACAAATCATTGACAAACTAGAAGTATTGCCTTAAAGAAAAGAAAAATTTATAAGGACCTCAGAATGATAAAATATTAATAAGTCAAAATTAAATTAAAATTTAATATTTAAATGGAACAGAACTTATTAAAGAAAAAAGCAAAATTAATTTCTATTTTGTATAGAAGCCTTGACAAACATACCACAGTTTTTTAATTATCACTATTTTGTATGCAACTTGGTGGTGTACTAACCTGTAACGTCAAATAGCAAGCTGTTTTGGATGCCATCAAAGACACTTTAACTCTTAAATCTCCTTTTTCAGTTTTAGATATTCTAGGGACTAATTGTGAGCTTTCACATATAACAAATCTGAAAGATTTGTGCTACCCAGGGATACATCTATTGTTCAACTGAATTCTACTAAACTTCTGATGTCAGGGGTATCTTGAAACAAAGGGATCTAAGTCACAAAGTATTTTTAATGATATTTCTATTTAGCAATTTTATCTTTGTTACTATTTGCTTTCAGTGTAATTAAATGTTCCTTTGCCTGATACAGCACAAAACATAAATAGAAATTGAATAAATAGAAAGCATGCAGTTAACTTTCTTCACAAGATTTATTGTGTTGTACATGTTTAGTTTGACCTGTCTTATTCTTATGCTCCAGAAACTAATCAGTGCCAGACATCTAAATCCTCTTCAAATAACACTCTCTCTAGAACCTTAATCTTTTCAGTTACGTATCTCCTGTTAAGTCAATTTTATTTTTTAGTCAAAATAACAAAACTAAACATAGCATTAAAAAAAAAAAAAAAAAGTAATAAGCCAACTATGTTATAGCCTCAGGATTCTCTTCAGTGCTACTTTTAGTGCAGCCTGCAATTTTTTGTGCTTATTTAGCACGAACTGAACCTTTCCTTCAGATATGAACAATTCTGCACGTGGCCTTTCACAGATACTTGCATATTTCCTGTACTTTGCACTAATCATTGTTTTGGATATTGTTTGTGATATTCCTCTTCAAATTTTGCTGTCTTCACTATTGATTAGACTAAGAAACCACAGCACTTAAAAGTAGCTCAGATAAATTCACCCCCTTCTCATTTCTAGAGAATGAATGCATATAAACGAAAACAGAGAACTGTTATGAAAACTTGTGGCACCCTGTAATTATGAATTTGCTAATACTTGGAATAAATCTTCAAAATGCATGTTTAGCTACTTAGAAGTATAGAAAATACAATTGATCTGGAGAACTGTAATAGCAAGGTTTAGGTTTATGTGTTCAATTTGATTCTGCTGAGAAAAAAAAAAGTGAAGAGGTTTTCTCTTCTACCTCATGCCAATGGCAGGTGCCACGTGAGGATGGAAAGGTGAAGATTCACTTCCCCAGGGCCCATGAGCATGCTTCAGTAGAAGAAGTACAAGCTGGGAGAGGCAGGCAGAGGAAGGATTATCAATGACAATACAGGCAGCAAGGATGGAGCCTGGGAGGTTGCCGGAAAAAGGAAGGAGCAAACAGGAGCACACCTCAGTGGGGACAGTAAGATGATAACTGAAGGCCACAGAGAATTTCTTTAAACAAGAAGCCACTGAAAGTTGCAAGAGTGAACACAAGAATGAAAGAAAGGATAACGCTCGCAAGGGCTAGAGTTATTTTTGAAACCTATTAACATTTTTCTTAGCCAGAGTTTGGCTCTTTTTCTTTGTTTCCTAAGTGGGTTTGTACCAGTTCATCTTCTAACAAAGATTATGGCTAGAGAGAGATAGCTGTTTTGGTGCTTCAAATATCTGTTTCAGGGTTATGCTTGGAGAGGCAACCTTGCCCATTCCTCTATTCCAGAAGACATTCAGATATACCAACTTTCCTGACAGGTATCTGTCTACCCTGTTGTTCAAGAATTTGAGTGACAGCAGCTCCACAACCCTTCCATCAACTGATTTCAGTATTTTTCACCTGAGGAAGTTTTACCTATCACCTGGCCTGAATCATTCATTATACAATCTAAGCCCATTTTCCCTGGTCCTAGCTATCAATCCATCCCAGACACAGAGATCAAATTACTGTTTTCTATTTGCACAGTCTATTAAATGTTTGGAAAGCCTTATCCTACAGCTTTACAGCCTTTCAGTTCCTACAAGTCAAAATGAAGGAAAATGATCCATATCACCACACTGCTTTTCAGTTGCAGATATGTAAAACATGATTTTAACCTCCCCAAATATCCAGTAGAATTATTTCTATACAGTGCATAACTTAATTTATTCCTACATATACTTTGGCCTTATTATACTTTGTCACATGGTCATCACTTAGAAGCCAAAATAAATGTTTTTAAAAACTTCTGTGGACTTCGGATCAGAGATTAAGATCACATGCTTTTCTGACAGCATCTGTTATTTTTCATTCATTTTTATGCACAGTGTAATTCACCGTGCAACACAGTTTCTCACAAATCACCAACTCCATACTTTAGAAGTGTCATTGCTAAATTCACCCTGAAGATAGGGAAAAGGAGACTCAGAAATTAGCAGGGGAAAAAGTTTATCTCAAGGATGGTATTTCCACCAAGGGATGAGACACAGAGGACCTTCTGTCTCCCAGTCTGCTTTCCACTTGTCAGACAGAATAGCTAAGTGGATCCTTAAAACTCTTAGTACACTTTCAGTGGCACTACCGGTAAAAGGTCGATGCACAGTCAGGTCTATGCAAAGGAATGCTTGTTTCAGATACCATGATTTTGAGAAGTTTATGTTTCAAGCTACAAATGTTCATGAAAGACAAATCTCAAAATATTCTTTTCCTACACTACAAACATTGACTTAGCCAGTGTAAAGACATGAAGAAAAACATCAAAAATAACAACATAAAATCTTTCCCAGATAGCAGTTTGCAAGCATAAAATGAAAAAGAATGAAAAGAAAAGAGACACCAAAGACCAATACCTTTAAAAAGTAAGGTATTTTTTAAACAGTTACAGACCAATTAAGCATTTTAGGTTCATATTGTTATTGTAAGTCATTCAGCTGATATATAATTTTGCATTAATTGATGCAGTTCAGTAAATTTTATTGGTTTCTTTGCTCTTGCCAAAACATATCAAGGGTTCTAAATAAATCTTTCTGACTACATAACCTGTCATGGGTAATTTCTTACCACAAGAAATATCTAGAGTTCAAAGAGTTAATAAAAATAGGGATTCTAATGATCTAAATCTATTTGCAGTAATTTCTGTCTA
This sequence comes from Psilopsiagon aurifrons, assembly GCA_025447955.1. Lineage (NCBI taxonomy): Eukaryota > Metazoa > Chordata > Aves > Psittaciformes > Psittacidae > Psilopsiagon > Psilopsiagon aurifrons. The sequence goes on along the minus strand of JAOEHY010034826.1, from coordinate 18,866 downwards.
GTTGTCCTTGACATTTCACAAGCTGGTAACCTTCTCTGCTCCCCTTTCATTCACAGTTCTAATAAGACAGGTTAGCTTTCTATCATTTAATAGTCAGCTACCTTTCAAACTGCCCGAGAAGCTTGGCTCTTCTCAGGTGAAGAACGATGCAATAAAGCTACTGAGGGGTGTAAAGAAAAGGTAAAATGAATATTATAACAGACATTTCTTGTCTGTAAATGGGATCTCTAGTTTATTTTAATAGCTCCACTAAAACCCCAAGGTATAGTTAACAGTATTATATGCCTTGTGTCTTCATATAAGAAAACATCCCCAAATGCATTTTCTAATTTACAAGCCTGTGACAAATCCGAACTGCTGAGAAATTAAACTTTAAAAATATGTCTTGGGGTGATAGAGTACCACTATTAACACTACCATAATTGTACACCACTTGCTTCAGATCTGACATTTCTATTTAATATGTTTTGCTAAGGGTATACCATTTTATGGACTCCCGATGAAATCAAATCCAACCCAGACGTTTTCATTTTTCTAACATAATCCACTTTAAGGTTTTAAAGCTGCCATTTCTTCTTTTTTGTCTTTTCCTCCAAAAAGGTTGATCCTCTGGCATCCATTATTTCCACAAGAGCCTAGTACTAGGTCAATGAGTCACTCATGAGTACCTCTATTAACTGTGTTAATTCACACTAGGCACCTTAATGACATTTTGTCAGAGCTACCTTTCTAAGTTCTAAATGCACTATTCAGAAAGTAATATAACAAGTCTGAGAGGCATTAGGAAAGATTAGTGCCTGAACAGGACGTTCTGGGGAAGTCAATGTTACCAAAAACTGGAGCAGGGGGGAGGTGGAAAGTTAAAAATGTGAAAGCTGACTGGTCAAGTTATGGTCATTTCCGGGTGACTTGCTCAAAGGTCACTCCATGAACATTCATTCTTCCTCCAGCTTGTACTGATTATCTCAAGAGAAGGTCGATGTTGATAAAAGGAGACACAATAAAATAAACTGTTATCCAGGTTCTCCCTTGTGTTTTACCACTCTAACATAGTGCATACCATACTAATTGTGTCTCATCCACTGTAGGTGAGCAGGTCTCTTTGAAAATGAGTGAAAACAATTGAAATGTTTGTCCCAAAGGAACAAAATCGTCTAAGTAGAACTTTAATCATCCATTGAGCAATAATTTATCATATATTACATTTTTCAAAGATAGAGTGCCTTTTGCCACAATTTGGGATGTAGCAATTATGGCTTGTTTATCAGACTCATCAAACTACTGCCATAGCCCTGTTTTCATTACCTTAGTGTGAAACAATTCAGTACCAGAGAAAACTACATATAGACAAAGGGAGAGAGGGAAGAAAGCGGAAAGGGAGAAATAGAACGAATGTCAGAAAGGACATGCATGCGAAAAAGGAGACTGACTGACAGAAGCGCAGCTTCCTAAAGAGATATGTGTTCTTTTGCAAATGTCAGGTACTTGTTTCTAAAATTTTAATGCAGAATTTCTGAAAAGTGGCTTGGATGTTTCTCTTAAAACTACATTGAGGCTGCAAAAGAACACTGTTGTGGGAAGTGTCTGCCTTGCTTAAAAATCAGTTTACTTGTTAAAACTAACATACTTCAGAAATTACTTAAGCACTTAAGAATAAAGCACCTGATAATCCTCTTTCTTAACTGTTAAAAAAAATCAGCATGCAGATTTTACTTTCCTTAATTAATTTAAGAGGATTTTTTGAATTAGACCTTTTTAATGAAGAATTAGGGCAATACATATCATTATTTAATATGGTAGTTGAAAGCAAAAATTGTGGCCATCTTGTAACATGCAGCATTGAAGAATGTCAGATTAATTGATTACATGCTCTGTTTAAAAATTATTTCATAACCTTTGCCACAGTAATTAATGAGAGGAGATAAGAGATTAAATGTACTTAAAGCAGCTCAGATGAATTTCAGATATATAAGAAGGAATACATGAATAATGAACATTTGCTATTCTCAACAGTTTTCAAAGTTTGCTGCTTTGATGGATAGCCCATATTCCACACACTTAATATTTACTAAAAAACCTCAAAAAATCTTTAGGGTGGGAAAACAATTTACACTGTGCATGTCACATTGGAATGCACAAAGACTCCCATTTACCACTGCGTGTGCAGCCAGAAAAAGCTACACAAATATGCGGAACACTTTGACAGAGTATAAGATTCTGCACTCGCATGCAACCTCTATACATCTCTTTTGCACACTATCTACTTTCTTACAGGACTGCTGGATAAATATTAGAAGTTGCCAGATTACTGAATATGAAATTTTAGATGTTTCACACTTCAAAGCTGAAGCTCCTTTGTTGTGCAAGACAGTGGTTCCTGTTCTTGGGAGAGTGGGCAAAACGGGTACAGATTTTGAGGGGGCTCCTAGTGGTTCTCCAAACCTCACTGCTTTTCCAGCTCCTGAAACCTTGAACAAAATCGTTAAAAAGTCTGTAAGGCATTCCAAGCAGTAGCACAACTAAACTGAAAAAAATGGGGTATTTGTAGTATTAATAATAGTTCAGTTTCCCATCCCTTTGCAGAATGAACTCCAAGGCCTCAGGGAAAAGTTGGCCGTGATGTCAGGGCATTGAGAAATGCAGTTCATTAAGATCTTAAGCAACAAACAACAGCAACAATTAGCTGCTATACTCATTCTTGATTTATCGCTAAGAAACAGACTCTGCAAATGGAAATGGCCTAAAGGGTCAACTAGCACATCCTCTCGCCAATTCATGATTGTCCTCGATGCTTTTCCCGTGTTTCACCAGTCTACACTTCTAAGAAACTTGAGACATAAGGCGTTTACTATTTCCCCTTGCAAGGATATTAAAATTCAGAGAATACCCCATTTCACGTCAACTTTTCATTCTCTGTTGGTTAAGTAAGCATTTTTTAACTCACATTCCTTTCCTTTGAGGTTTACCTCTTTGTTCCCTGACAAATAGTTCTTCTCCCTTTCATATGTTTGCATATTTCATAGTATATTTTATAGCATTTATGTAACCAAGTCTTCACTTTTAGACATTAATTACCCCACACATACACACACACATTTTTCTTCCTGTATCCAACTCCTCAATCTGCTGCTTTTTCTTGTGGCTCCCTCCAGCTTGGGTATATACTTCTACTACCTAGTTCTCAGCACTAAGAATCTGCTTTATCCAGCGTGAATATATGCTAAAAATTAAAAAAAGCCCCAATCAAACAAACAACAAAAAACTTGTCTTCTGAAGAATGTCAGAGTTCTGAAACAAATGAGTAACTAATCAGACTGTTTCAAGTGGAATTTAGATGCTATGAGATACTCTAGTTTGCTACGGATATAGCTTTGGTCTCACTATCAGCTTTCTGCCATCCTGCTGATCTTCAACTTTTCTTGTTAAACTGAACACTAAACAGCAAGAGAGTGACATATATTCAGTGACAATATACTTCAGTAGACTTATTCCAGTAGTAGCTTTGCATTAATATATAATAAATTAATTTGATGATGCAATACATTGAATGCTGACATTAAATACATTACAAATTATTTTCTCCTTTCTACCTTTTTTTTTTTTACTTTTTATTTAGATAGCTTAAGAACTTTTTCTCTTTGCTTAAAGATTTAGCTTTTCACATTTTCAAATCAACTATTGTTTATCTATGTTAAGCTAGATCTACTCATAATAAATCAATTCAAGGTTAATTTCTAAACCCACCTTAGCTGCATCTTCATTAATTAACAAAACAGCATCTTTAATCCCTGAAGTATCCCTGAACAATCAGGTCAGGGAATATCTGGAGAAAATATTTCTTGGCTAACATACCTCATCTATGCCTCCCATATTAGATTTTCTTTAATGACTTAGCTCCAAGTACTATTTCTCATTCTAATGGCCTAACCGAAATATATATATATATAAATCTGACTCTGGGGCTTTATGGTACACTACCAAACATATTCTAGAATACATTATTTTACAATCTTTTCCCTAGTGTAACTCGGACCCCTAATTGTTAATATTTCACCCAAGTTACCCCCAACTCCCTTTTTTAAATTCAGTGACACTAAAGGATATAGCTACCCCACATCTTCAACTTTTGTGTTCCTTTTCTAAAGGTGACTATTCAGTTTTGAACATCTTTTTAACACTAATTTAATTTTAGTAACTAACTTGGGAAATTTCAATATAAATACATTGTGTAATGTAACCATTATTTCTCCATAATTCCCACATCCCTGCAATAGTTTCTGGCAGCAGGTTAAATTACTTAACTTGGTTCACAGGACTTTGTTTCATTCAAACATTTCAGTTCTTTATTTTACTGACAACACATCCAGTTGCTATTTTAGAGCAATCCTTCCACTAATTATATACCCTAGCTGAATACCATCCCTCTGTATGTCCACAAATATTACTCTATCTTTTGCAATTGTCCTGGGTTCGGCAGTAGCAGCTGGTTCTCTCCTTCTTGGTAGCTGGTGCAGAGCTGTGGTTTTGACTTTCAGCTTGGGAACAGTGTTGATAACACCAGTGTTTTGGTTACTGCTTAGAACGTTTTGGTCTGGCCAAGGACTTTCTGAGTCTCATGCTCTGCCAGGGAGGAGGGTAAGTCAGGAGGGAACAGAGAAGGGGCATCTGATCCAAACTGACCAAAGAGGTATTCCATACCACAGCACGTCATGCCCAGGAGGTAAAAACTGGGGGCAGGAACCCGGAAGAGAGTAGTTCACAGCTCGGTCACCAGGTGGTGAGCATTTGCATCCTCTTCCCTTGTATTTTCCCTCGTCATTAGTATTATTGGTGGTAGCAATAGTGATTTGTGTTATACCTTGGTTACTGGACTGTTCTTACCTCAACCCATGGGAGTTACAGTCTTTCCACTCTTCTCCCCATTCCCCCCACCCCCCACCCCGGAGTGGAGGGGAAGAAGGAGAGGAAAGTGAGTGAACAAACTGCGTGTTTTACGGATTAAACCACAACAGTTCTTTTAGGAGGGGGAGGTGAGTGAAAAAACTGTGTGTTTTACAGTTTAAAGCCACGACAGCAATGCCTTTGTGTATTGAACCGACCTCCTCCTGTGTGCTAAAGCCAGACAAGAATATTACAGTCACTTCCAACTGTCTTCCCTTCTTCCTAGGTTTAAGGGTTTTATCTTTTGTTTCAGCCCCACTACTAGGAAGACATTTTCCAAGATACTCTGATGAAGTCCTAGGAAAATCAAATTTCGATGAAAGATCAAAATGCCATCAGCCTGAATTTGAAGAAATGGCTGCATTTCAAATACAGCAGATATATACTCAAATTCCTTCCAAGTTCTGAAATTTCCCTTGTTCTAGCAGTTAAAATACTATTGAATTACAAAGAAGCATAAAAAAAAACATGAAATGGGTTAATTTCTCCTCTTTAAAAAGCATTTTCTCCCATATGTTAAGTTGTCCATACAATTTGCAATTCATTATTCTAACTAATAACTGAATAATAACAAGAAGGCTTGTCCACATACATATATACCAGACTGCTGGATTATTTATGCAAACAGGAACTCTGGAATAAAAATAAATCAACACATTTACATCTTCTTCTTTTGTCAGGTTAAGTAAAAAATACAATGGTAATGTGACCTTGACTTTAGCATTTCCTCATTTGAGTGGCAGTATCAAAACAGAAAAGAGATCGATTCACTTTAAAAACATATTTTTCCGAAACAGCAATTAATGGTGAGCTGCAGCCTTTGCCTACTTTATTACTAGAAAATTATAATCAAGAAAGGATCATATTATTTAAAATATCAATGGATTTTGGTTTCTTTCTGATAGGGTCCCATGTATATGAACAATAACCCTTTGTATTTAACAATAGGTAAGGAATAACAACAGTAAAATCCCCCTGCTCTCCGGCTGCTTCTGTATATCATGCAGAATTTGTTTTAATCTAATGCGTATTGTTGCATAATATCCCCAGGCACATTCAAGTAAAAGCTAAAGCTGCACAGAAAAGCCAACATTTTAATGGGTCTTGTCATTAATGCTTTATTAATTGCCCCAGGCAATGCAACCCAAGAGCTAGGCAAGCTATAACAATATGACACTTTAAGGTCAAATCCAATTCCTGCTGTGTTTTATGGAGTGGGCCAAATATTGAGTTAGCAGCAGGAAAGAACAATTTATTGGGCTTTTCTCCATCTCCTGATTATCCGATCTAAATTAGATCAGTTTGGTTGTTTTTGTATAAAAACACAACACATTTGTCCACTCAACTTCAAAGAATCTTTGATTCTTTCTATTAGGACAATAATACTTAGTAGCTTTTATCTTTTATTTAATGTACTGAATATAAAGCTATGAAATATAAAACCCTCTTTACCCCTACAAAAAATGTAGTCATAAATGAAAATCTATTCATCAGTTTCTTTAATATCTGTAGAATCACAGAACAGTCATCTAGTCCAAACCCAATGCAATGAGCAGGGACATTTCAACTACATAAGGCTGAATATGTTACCTTCACATCCGAGGTATCTCTTTGGCTGTTCCTCCAAGACCTGGCTACTGAAGAGAAGGTTCGATCTGGATGGTCAAACTTGCCATCATTTGCATTTAGAAAGAATGTTGTAAAGGGCTCCTGTAGTTAATGGAATGAAGACAGATTAAGATAACAGCAGAAGGAATCATGCAGCAGGTTTCTAACAAAATACAAATACTTTTGCAAATCAAAATACATCATGAAACAGAATTAAAGAGAAGTATGGCACCACATAGTTACATCTACGCATGGGTATCTGCACTGAATGTCTTAGTACATTTATTGGCACTAATCCATTTTGCACATACAATACCGAGTTCTGTCAAGAAAGGATATTTTAGAATCACAGAACAGTTAGGGCTGGAAAGGATCTTAAGATCATCTAGTTCCAACCCCCCTGCCATGGGCAGGGACACCTCACGCTAGACCATGGCACCCAAGGCTATGTCAAACCTAGACTTGAACACTGTCAGAGATGGAGCATTCACAACTTCCCTGAGCAACCCATTCCAGTGCCTCACCACCCTCATTGAAAGAACTTCTTCCTTATGTCCAATCTAAACTTCCCCTGTTTAAGTTTTAACCCATTACCCCTTGTCCTATCACTACAGTCCCTAATGAAGAGTTCCTCCCCAGCATCCTTACAGGCCCCCTTCAGATAGTGGAAGGCTGCTACGAGGTCTCCACACAGCCTTCTCTTCTCCAGGCTGAACAGCCCCAACTTTCACATCCTACCTTCATACGGGAGGTGCTCCAGTCCCCTGATCATCCTCATGGCCCTCCTCTAGACTTTTTCCAACAGTTCCATGCCCTTTTTATGTTGAGGACACCAGAACTGCACACAACGCTCCAAGTGAGGTCTCACAAGAGCAGAGTAGAGGGGCAGGATCACCTCCCTCGACCTGCTGGTCATTCTCCTTTTGATGCAGCCTAGGATACGCTTGGCTTTCTGGGCTGTGAGCGCACACTGCCGGCTCATGCTCATTTTCTCATCAACCAACACCCCCAAGTCCTTCTCCGCAGGGCTGCTCTGAATCTGTTCTCTGCCCAACCTGTAGCTGTGCCTGGGATTTCCCCGACCCAGGTGTAGGACCTAGCACTTGTCATGGTTAAACTTCATACAGTTGGCATCAGCCCACCTCACTTTATATATTTACTCTTCCGTAAGACTCATAACTCATCAATGGCAGACTTACGGAGTTTAGGTCCATTTCACAATGGCTGCCTACTTCACTGCAACTGTCATAAACACCCTCTGTGTTATCTTATTACAGCGCTTGTTTAGCCCTTGTAAGATGTTATGCCAAAATAAAATCTTGCTTCTGTTCCATTTAACTTAAAAGACCTATGCTTCACATTGCACATACAGTCATGCTGATGCAGACTGTGGTTGCAGGTTATCTAGCAATATCATTACTTTGGGGCAGAGGTACAAGAATGAAAGATTTAGAATTTTTACTTTTGCTAATTCTATCTAAAACCACACTCCCAATACTCAGTAAATGGGCACAGTTATTAACTTCTGGGTAGGAAGAGCTAAAATCTTAGACAGTCTGGAGAACTCATTTTTATGTCACTTCATTCCACCACAGGTTAGGGGTTAACAGGAAAAAACAAATCCTTAATTTGACAGCAGAACCTGAATACTGAAATCAATGCCAACTCCCTGGTTTTCCAACACTACTCCATAAACTCTCAGATTAAACCAAATACTTGGAAAAATATCCATATATAAGAAAACCACTTCTTCCTATTTGCCAAAATCTGATGGGGAATGTTAGTAAAAGTCTCCCTTTCATAAAATTCACACACAAATTTATTTCCTTGCATGTCCTGAATATTCAGAAATTTTGTTAAACAAAGCAGTTTATATTTCCAATATTGGAAATCTTATTGCAGTATTACCCACCTACTATTTTAATTTTATTCTATATATCCTCTATTTCCCTCTATGAAACTTTTGAACAAATCAGGGAACACCTCCATTACACAGAGATTCCGAGGGAACTATTTCACATTATACATACTGAGCTTAAATTACCCAAGAATAAAGAACACTGAAGTAATTAATTTTCTGTAGCATTTAAGGGCAATTAAAATAAACATAAGGAAAGCTTGGACACAAAGGTAGTGAAAGAATCCAAGAAGATGAGGAAAACAAAAGAGGGAATTCAGACTTTCAGAGACCATTGTTTCTCTAATCTATACTCTGCATATTTTCCCAATTAATCTCTCCTATGATGCACAACAGTCAACACAGACTACTTTTTTTCAACAAGGAGAAAAACTTTAAAGTTCAGTTTCTAAATGAGAAGGAATGGCATATCTTTCTTATTGTCATCATAGTGTGCCAGTACTATTGAAGTAGCTTAAGGGAATTGTTTATATTTGAACAAAGATTTTTTTGTTCTTTTCTTTTGAGCCAGAACAGTACCTCAGCTTTCAGTGTCTGCTGGTGCAAATATAGAATAATTTTCATTATAATAATGCAAGACATTCTACTGCTAATTGAATAGTGGGGGGTTTTCCCATAGCTTTTTTTCTCTTAAAACACTGTAGATTTATTTTAAAAGGATAAAAAAATAGGTAACAACCTAAGAAATATACTTTCATCAGTACATATGCTCCCATCACAGAATCCTATTATGTGTTATTATTATAAAAATAGTCAAATTAAATAAAAAAATTGTCACAATATTATTTCTTGTTGGAGGACTCTAACAAACACCCATTGCACAATGACTTTGCTTGCACTTGTGAATGTTGAAAGAGTGTGTGGCAAGTGAGGAAGAGCTTTATAATTTGAACAGGACACTAAAATTTAACCATAGGTAAGCCTGGTGAACAGCATAAAGGCATCACAATGAACTGAAATACTGAAAGAAAAGAAACTGAGTTTTTATGTATTCAGATTTCACAGTGAGCAGTAAAATATAAATGAAAAAGCACATGATTTAGACCCAGAGATAGCAAATAGAAAACAATAAACACAGAAATTTGATTATATTTATCCTAAAATTCTAGTAATATAATTTTAACATTAAATGCACATAAGTTCTTTAAAATTAGAATTTGGTTTTAACTGGTTTCCTCCCCAACTGCAATAGCAATCTTTGCAAATTATGCTATTTTTCTAGCTTACCCATACTGAAAAACTTTGTACTTTGGCCTGAGCACAAATAATTCTGCTTTCTACCAACCCCCATCTATCATTTTTTTACTTTATAGGATACATGTAATTTGCTGTGACAATCATTGTGGAGCAGACTGTGGGTCACTGTTGAGGTTCAGAAATCAGCAGCAGTTGATGGATTTAAAGAAGGCAGAAACCAGACAAACGATGTAATTACAATTCATTATGCAAAAATATTAATCCAAAATTCTATGACAACATTATTTTAAGCATCCGAGACAAACACACAAAAGCAATAAGATTCACAATCAAGGATTAAACTTTTAGTAGCTGAACACTACAGGGTGCCCTATTATGTTATCCTCTATGACCTGTTGTGAAAATCTTTCTGGATTTTTAATCCTTAGAAGAAATTCAGAGCTTTCACTTGCTTTATCTCAAACCTCTCACATAATTTTAAGGCAATTTTTTATTCTCTGGAAAGTCAAGTGCTTACATTATAGAAATGAAATTCATATCTGTATTCAATACACTCATTTAAATACTGCTATTCTATGACACAGATTACTGCCATTTCATGTAAAGGTTTTGTAACTGGGAAAGCTATAAAGCTGCACAGTCTTTTTATTATAACCCCATCTCACTCATTCCTATTCCTAATATTCTGAATAAAATTCATGCCTTTTTTACTGCCAACAAAAAGAGAAATTCTTGGAGTACTTGATTATGAAGAATACAAGCTTGAGCTGTGGGAACAAGGAATTTTTCCATTCAACAGCACTTCTCTCACCTTTTCACTGTGCCTAGTCCCATCTGAATCATTTCTGGTGGGAGTAAGTAAACCAGGAGGAAAGGATGTGTCATTCTAAGACACCTTACATCAAACAAAAATGTCTTTTCAGCCATTGTAAGAGAAAAAGAGAGTATTTTGGGGCTTTCTCAGAGTGATCCACACCTTTTGTCTGATAGATATTCCACTGTTCTGCTCAGACTTATCAAAATGAAGGCTCAGATTTACTTATGTTTACAAAAGGATTTCAAGTCCTACTCACCTTTGACCTTCACTTAAAATTGGTTTCAGCTCAATCAGATCTGATGCATAATAAATCCAGATTTTCTTCTTGCACAAGTTGTACAAGTACTTAGTCATCGTAACAGTAACTGGAAAGCAATCATTCTCTACAAGATTAATTACTATGTTAGAAAATCAGGATCTCTAATACTGCTCTCTGTCTCAGTGAAGATATATCTGATTCAAACAAACACAACTTCTTCAACAGTAACTACCGAGAGCTTTTTGCACCATAACTCTAGCCTTTTTCACCTAAAAATCTGAAAACAATGCTGATATTTAGATTGTACATGATTCAAGACAGAATTCAGTCTTCTGTCTACTGTTCTCTTCTGTCTACTTTTCAGGTTGACATTCAAATCACTGGAGTATATGTCATTCTGATGCAGTATTCCTGGTTTAATCTATTCTCCCTTCTGAAATTTAAATACTTACTAGTCCAGGCAGAAAAGATGTGAAAAAAAAAAATGGCTCTTGAATGAGGTATGAGGCTACCTAGCCATAAATTATGAGTATTTAATTTATTAAAAAACTGGACTATGTCAACAGAACAGAACAGTGAATCCCTTTCCAGCATACCTTTTTGTCATGGTTTAACCTCATACAGCAGCTAAACCCCACACTACCACTCGAAGGGATGGGAGGAGAATCAGAAGAGTGAATGCTCGCTGGAGAAAACTTGTGAGTAATCATAGAATCACAGAATAGTGAGGATTGGAAAGAACCTTAAGATCATTCAGTTCCAACCCTCCTGCCATGGGCAGGGACACCTCACGCTAGACCATGCCACCCAAGGCTATGTCAAACCTAGACTTGAACACTGACAGAGATGGAGCATTCACAACTTCCCTGGGCAACCCATTCCAGTGCCTCACCACCCTCATTGAAAGAACTTCTTCCTTATGACCAATCTAAACTTCCCCTGTTTAAGTTTTAACCCATTACCCCTTGTCCTATCCCTACAGTCCCTAATGAAGAGTTCCTCCCCAGCATCCTTACAGGCCCCCTTCAAATATTGGAAGGCTGCTACGAGGTCTCCAGGCTCTTCTCTTCTCCAGGCTGAACAGCCCCAACTTTCTCATCCTATCTTCATATGGGAGGTGCTCCAACCCCCTGATCATCCTCGTGGCCCTCCTCTGGACTTGTTCCAACAGTTCCATGTCCTTTTTATGTTAAGGACACCAGAACTGCGCACAATACTCCAAGTGAGGTCTCATGAGAGCAAAGTAGAGGGATAGGATCACCTCCCTCAACCTGCTGGTCATTCTCCTCTTGATGCAGCCCAGGATGCAGCTGGCTTTCTGGGCTGCGAGTGCACACTGCCAGCTCATGTTAAGTTTGGTTCCTACAGGATAAGCAGAATTTTTTTGGCTTAGATGTGCACGGGACATGTGCAAAAATGCTTAACCATGGTTTAATTTCAGTGACACCTCAAAGGACAGGAAGACAATGTTATATAAATCATACTGTTCTCTTTTAGTTTTTATCCTCGTTATTAACCTGACTGAACAATACAGTTGACTTTCACATTCATTATCTCTGTAAAGTAGTTAACTAATTTTTAATCTACTTCTCAATTTAGAAAGACAGCTGATACCTTTCAAGAAACAGATAATTTTGGATATAAACTTCATGTTTCTGAAGATCAGTGGGATTAATTTGTAATTATAGCATTAAATATTTCTAGGCTGAAAAATTTACTAGTGACAAAACTGAGGCAGAGATTGATGATAACAAACTCAATTAAACAGGACAGAACTGAGGCTGAAGCATAAAGTGCCTTTTATGAAAGTAGCCTGGTACTTCACATAAAGGAAAGCAACAGAGGGAAATATAAAGCAGTAGTAAGGAGATTATCACAGAATTGACTGAGAAATATGATAGTACAAGCAATGTTTTGAAGAGAAGTGACAGAAACCAGATTGCATCTGTCAAAGCCAAAAAGCAAGATTAAAAAAAAAGGTCTTCTGCCACACTATATATACATACTTCAGCGTGGCTGAAACTTCCTCTCCTACTGCAACTACTGTTTTCTCCAATACAGAGATCTAGGAGGAATGTAGATGATACAGTTTCCCCCTCCCCGGATCCCCATTATTCTATATAGTTTTGGTCTGTTTCTATCTAGACTATGTCATTCCCAGTATACTTTCTGTTGTAATTTTTGTTTGTTCGTTTGCTTGCTTACTTTCTCTCAATTTATCTTCTTTTTTTTTCCTTTCTTTTATTCTTTGGTCTATGCAGCCCCAGCCCCTGATTTCATTTTCACTCTTCTCTTTCACTCTCAGTTTGTTACCACTTTCTACCAAAAGCTCTTCTGTAACAAATCTCTTACTATGAATCTTCTCCAATCTCTTGAAATACTGAAAGCATTTCTGTCTGAATCTCTGCATTTCTATTATCACTTTCCTCTTCTTGGACTAGACTGCAATTTACCTGTTACAAATTGTCTTACAGTCTTTTTCACAAACTCATAACAAAACAGTAGCTCAAGAAATTCACAAGCAAGAAATCCTATTTTAACTTCCAGAAATCTCACTTAGCCTTCTTTATCTACTTCACTGGCATAATCTTCTCTCAGGATTTTTCATCTTTTATTTTGTAGCCAAAAATATCTCTCTAAGGAATCCTATGACTTTATGATCCCCATATTTATAATCTTTTCCTGCCTTTGTACCAACATATTTTCAAATCTTTATTTTGGGTTTCCATATGCAGCCTTATCTGATCTCATCAAGTTACTTCTTTTTTTCCTTTTGTTGAACTTTAAACTTTCCAGGCATCTGTCTCACTTTTGTTGTCTCCTCCCACCAGAGATTTCTATTTTTATCTGGTCACTCCTATTTAAATAATCTTTAAAATACTTTTCTAGGTGTGCCCATGTACTGAAATTCTCCCGTTGTTTTCACCTTCTTGCTATCAGCAATATCTTCCATGGAAAATACTGTTTTCCCTTTTCTTTTCTGCTTTATATTCTCACATATATTGTTTGCTCTAACATGCAATTTGTCAGGTCTATATTGCAAGGCCACCAAGGCAGAGACCTTGGTCTCCTGCTCCTTTAGGGTAGAAGCGAAAGAGAGCAAAAACACCTACAGTGCTACATAAACATCAGTAATAAAAATGACAGCATTAGCCTAATGCAGGAAATGAATACTCCTTGGTGTGTTGTACATTCAGTCTGTAAGCACTTTCAGACTTTTGCCGACCAGCAAGAGGGGACCTTTCGTTGAATAGCAGCCAAAATTAATAGATAAACATGCAAATAAAACTACTGTTTTTAATGTACTTTAAGGCAACAATGAAGCACATGTGAACCATAAACTGTATTCACAGTACATGAATAATTTAGCAACACTCAAAAGCAGCACAGGGATCACCCCATAATCAACGCTTATTTTACACCCCAGTGTAATCAACGCTTATTTTACCACAGGTTAAGAAGAAGTAAGTATATCCTGAACTCATCGACACATGATTTCTTCCCTTTTGAGAGGAAATACAAGCTCTGTCTAAGGAAAGCTGAGATAAGTAAAAACTCAGATATCAAGCTTTGTGTAGCTCTGTTTTGCTTGAAAACAGAGCTCATGTGAGAAACATGTTTAGAATACACTTTATGCAGCAGATTTTTATTGGCAGGGTGTAGCTTTGAGTTCAGTAATATCTAGTGACTCACCAGTTACATAGTCACATAGTGACCCAATTTTTCATTAATTCAGGTTTCTCTGCGCAACCTTAAGTTTCTTATTTTTCTTTAATTCATTCTGTTAACATGTAAACTGAGCTCAGACTCAGTCTGTCTTTGCTGTTTGGTCCCCTCCCTAGATCTGATTTTAAAGATAGATTTAAGCATAAGATTTCCACTGAAATATAAGTTTGAATCTATATTTTGGCATTTCTGAAAACGATTTTTTAAATATATATATATTTATAATGTAAATATATATAAATATTATATTCGCAATATTTATATTCATATTATATTCATAAAATTTATATTCATTAGCTGAAAATAATAAATGGATATCTGAGTACTATAAGCTTTTTGTATGGGCCAGAGATTTTTTTTTAGATGCATTTTCTTCATTATATGTGTCCTTACACCATAACAATTTTGTGCCTAAATATATTTTAGATTGTTTGGGTAGGAAGGACCCCATATCATTAAAAATGGGTATGCCAAGTATATTTACAGAATTTCTGAGATTTTAAGGTCTGGAAGAGCAATGAGATTGTGACAGAAGAGTATTTTCATTAAAAAGATAAAAATAGTGATGACACAAGAGATCTGTAGCTATAGACATTAGTTAAAACCAGGATCCAGAAATACTTACAATACGAACAAGCCAAGCCAATGTGGAAGTAGATGTAGAGTAGTGGGTGTTGTAATG
This sequence comes from Psilopsiagon aurifrons, assembly GCA_025447955.1. Taxonomy (NCBI): domain Eukaryota; kingdom Metazoa; phylum Chordata; class Aves; order Psittaciformes; family Psittacidae; genus Psilopsiagon; species Psilopsiagon aurifrons. The sequence goes on along the minus strand of JAOEHY010034826.1, from coordinate 3,718 downwards.
ATAAGGTGGAGTCTGGTCATCTTCCCATGTCTCATACCGTTCTGCATAAAAGACTGCCCTCTTTGGGTTCAAAGCGCCAATAGGCTACAAAGGGAAAAGAGGACAAATGTATCATTAGCCGAAGGGCAGCAGGGCTGCTATGTTGCAATTCTGCATTGCAATTCGCTGCATAGGAGACTCTGCAACCAAACTATAATAATCCCTTCAGATTGCTATAATCTCAGAATTTCTTTTCAAAGGCTTTCTGTACTAAAAGTCATACGACTTTTCTTACTTTAATTGAAAATATAAGTGATCAACATCTGCATAAATTTAAGATCTTGAAGTATGAGTTGTTTCCCAATTAATTCAGTAACATTGTTCTAGAAATCAACTTCTAAACTGCATTTAAAATGCACTGAGGCCAAACTAATATTTCTGTTGCTGACATTCACCATAATCACCCAGCTAATGAAAACTGACTTTTACTCACACAGGATACTTTGTAATGCACAGTTCATGATGAAAAGATTTCACACGGAACTGCTGATGGTGTCTGGTGATCCTAAGCAGGAATACTTAAAAACCATGCATAGTCCTGCAGGACTGGATATACTTTCTGACTGAACAAAAGCCATGTTTTACTGAGCAAAACAAAAAAGCTTTGTATTTAAAACTAATAGAATTTGAAAATGATTCACAACTTTAAAGTCCATTCTGAGCATACTTAACAGACAATCTGTACATTAGGTAAACAATAAAAGAAATGTAAGGCAATAATAGCAACTGCTTTCAAGTGTCTACTTAGGGGCATATACTTTTCCACCATTTTTTAACCCAGATTTTTTTTCAAAAGGTATTTGTTCTTGAGTGATACAAAAATCACTGGGTTGAAAAAATACAACAGAAAGCAACTAAAATGTTGAAATAAATAAATAAATGATCTTAAATCTGCTTTCCAGATGAGATAGTAGTAGTGTATTTATTACTTATCTGCAAAGCCTGTTAAGATTTTGGCTTTTCTGGTAAAATTAACCAAACACACAGCTTAATACTTTCAGAAGAGCAGACTCCACACCAAATATCTGTATAAGTTAATATTAATTTAAATAATTACTTGATTTATATTAATAAAGAGTAAGAGGTAGAATTTATATTATTAAGAACATTACAACTTCAAACCAAATATATACTCAACGACTTAGACCCTTTTCAAAGTATTAACAGGTATTCTCACATTCCAGTCCATCACACAGTTTCTCTACTGAATTAAAATCCACAGTAATTTTGAATGGAAATACCAGTACATGGTCAAATCAGCGTTTCACTACGCTATGTAAGTAACTGAACAGTTTTAAAGCTGCAGGTATTTTAGCACTTCAGTGCTGCTATATTTTTAAGATGGCTGCTAAAATGCTGACACAGAACATGATATTGTCTAATTTTTCATAGTAGAGCTTGTTTTTAAATAACATTATTTGACGAACACATTTTAAAATATTATTATTTCAGTATTCTTCACATTAAACACTCTGGATGCTCAATACTTTGCTGTGTCATGGAGATGTTAATAGCTTTCTCATACATGCAAAATGTATGAGTAATCCCTAAAGATCAGTGTTATCTGGTGCAGACTGCACTCACAAAACATTCTTGAAAAAGAAGTATGAACCATTCCCTAACTCTTTCCAGGATTATTTCTCAACTACTGGAAAAAGAAAAATATAAATATTTGCATTTTTGTTATGCTTGTTTTCGTTACACATCCTGCCACTGTCAGGAAAGACACTGGCATAATTATAGCCTAAAAATTGCCAGTATATAAAAATGGTTGTTTGACCACTTCCTTGAAAGAGTAACTTATTAAAAGCCAGTCTTTACCTATTTGACTGACAAACTGTGCAGGTACATGTGCACTGTGCTAAATTAATTTAGCGATCATCATTGCTTTGGGGACTGCATGGGACCTACTGCCCTCATTAAGGTACTGTGCATCCACTTCTTTGGCAGAATAAATTCTAGTCCCCAACAGCACATTTCAAAATTTAAAGCAGTAATTCACACTCCAGTTTGTTAACAGGAAATGTTCACCCCTCTGAGAAGGAAACACAAAATTGCAAACTGGTGAGACTGAATTTTGTAACAGAAAACTACCCTGGGAATCTCTCTTCCCTCCCCTGTGAAGGTGCATATTACCTTACACTGCAGCAAATTTTGTGGCTATGGACGACAGAGACACCATCTGTCACAACATTATTGTACATACATGATTGAAGGCAAAGTAGACATGGGATATGGAGACTAGTGCAAGACTGAAAATCAAAACTCCAGCTCTTTCAAAATATATCTGAAGTTGATCAGATGTCTTTCATCAAATAAACTCTGTGTTTTCACTCTTCACTGTGAATTGATTACAGTAACAAGAACTGTGAAGCATACCTGCTGCTCAAAAATAATTACAAGGTATTTTATTTTATAGACCAGCAAAATTTTAATGATGGTTCAACCTGTAGCCTTAAAAAACTTCTTTAAATATGTATATACTGCTGTACTTAATGGAAAAGCTACTTTATCTCAAAAAATTGACAATAATTTTCCAAAGCCACATAAAACACTAACACAAACACACCATTGTGTTTTCTAGGTTCTTCAGGAAGAAGTGCTATTTCAATTTAAAAGATAAAAGATATGATGTTTTAAGATGGTGCATTCCCATTGTCATGTAAAAATGCCTGCACAAGTAACTAAAATAATCTACTTTCAGAAGACACATGTTCAATTTATTAAATGATAAACCTAAAAAGCTGTATTCTGAAGATTACCTTCATCCTCATCAATATTCTTTTCAGAGTCAGAATCCATTTTTCTTTCCATTACTTTGGGATTCATTTCAAGAAAAATGCTGAAATGAACAAAATACCTGCTGCATAAAATGTACTCTTTAAGTGAAATATCATGAAAGTCATCTCTCTTCTTGCTTGATATGGAAATTTCTGAGTGAAAATCCCTGGGAAGAATCTTTTCTGGGAATTATCCTTCCTTGCCACAGAGATAAGGAAAGAAAGAAGGAAGTGGAGGAGTTAGGTAGAGTTTGTTTTCAGCTAGAAAGTCTCACCTCAACATCTTGGAACAGATTCTGAATTGGATGAACTAGTGATCTGGATGGTAGCCTGGGATTTGGGTGGTATAGGCTAATTTCTGTCATTCCACAAAGATTTCCAGTGTTCCTGGGTAAACTGCTTAGGTATGACTAGCTTTCAACACACGAAAGTGTGCAAGAAATACCTGTGCTAGCTCTGGAGGGGCTGGCGTGCAAACACGGCACCATTTATGCAGACAGGACAAATGAAATCTCAGAAGCACTGCCGAGGGAGCAGAACTGGGAGATGCCTATCCTCACACAACTCTGAAGCTTCTGGTTCAGCATCATACCAATTATCTCTGGCCTGTAGTGAGGAAATACAAGCAACATCTGATCCCCCTTTTCTGTGCAGTAATGGAGACCCCCTATGTGAACCAATCCTCTGCATATTAATGGAAAGGACTTAAATTTCTCCTGATCTAGGAGACCATACGAGTTGAAAATGCTAATGGAAAGTGCTCAAATCTCTTTCTTGTTGTTGTCCTAGGTTCAGCAGTAGCAGTCATTTTTCACCTTCTTAGTAGCTGGTGCAGTGCTGTGGTTTTGACTTTCAGCCTGGGAACAGCGCTGATAACACCAATGTTTTCAGTTGCTGCT